>CM019231.1:14443736-14542584 GCA_009741485.1 Malurus cyaneus samueli | reverse complement strand
GACAGCAGCCAAACCTCATGTTCTCCATCTGTGGGGTCAGAGTGCCCCGTGCTGTGCAGGTTCCTCATCCCTCCTGCACATCAGCAGCTCTGCCCAGCCTGCAGTTCCCTCACTCACTGTTACTGCATTGCCCTCTGCTTGCTTTTGCTCTGCAGATTTGGGGCACGGGGGTACCCAGCTTGTCACAGAGATCTGTTTGATTTGGAAGGGAATTGCAGTGGTCTTTGAGCTCTTCCATCCTTTCCTCTGCCACAGGAGGTGTTTGTTTGCATGGACAGCGGGTCACAGTGCAGACAGGAGCGGTGCTGATGGTTCTGAACACACATCTGCTTTCCCCATTGCTGAGGTTCCCTGTGCAGCCTGGATGTGACAGGTCCTGAGTTCACAGTCAGACCCGTGTCAGTCAGCGTTGCCTCCTGCCCGTGTCAGAGCTGCTCTCACATGAGCTGGTGTGGCAGGAGCAGAGCTGTCCCCGTGCCATCAGTGTCTGGGTTCCTCTCCTTGCCTTCATCCTCCAGCACAGCTCAGGGCTCAGAGAGCTGAGAAGTGTTTGGTGTGCCCTGCCCACCCTGTCCTGCCCATCCCATCCCATCCATCCCATCCATCCCATCCATTCCCATCCCATCCCATCCCATCCATCATCCCATCCCATCCCATCCCATCCCATCCACTCCCATCCCATCCCATCCCATCCCATCCCATCCCATCCCCTCCCTACCCTCCCTCCATCCCATCCCATCCCATCCCATCCCATCCCATCCCATTGATCCCATCCCTTCCCACTGATCCCATCCCATGGATCCCATCCCATGGATCCCATCCCATCCCATCCCATCCCTGCTGAGAGGGGCTGGGGGTGCCCAGCACATGTGGGGATGAGCTGCTCAGAAATGCTCAGGGGAACAGGGATGTGCTCCTTGTGCTGGGTGTGACAGGGGGATTCTCAGAGGCTGCTCCGGGATCAGAACAGGCTGGGATCCCCTGTGCCAGCCCAAGCCCTCTCTGTCCCCAGGGAGATGTGGCCCTGCATCCCCACCCTGCCCCTGACACACCACACAGACACAGCACGGGCTGTACCAGCCCCGCAGGCTCTGCAGCCTCCAAACCAGTGCAGGGGCTGCATTTTCCTTCCTGTGCTGCTCCAGGGTCCCCAGGCACAGCTCAGCTCCAGCACTGGAACGAGCTGCCATGGAAACCTCCAGATGCCCTTTGCTGACAGCAGCTGCCTGAAGAGCATTCCCTCCCCAAGAGATGAGGAAATCACCCCCTATTGCCTGTGGGATCTCCTTGTGCCTGCAAAGGTCAGATAAAGGGTTTGGAACCTCTTGGGGAGAAATTCATTGCAAATGACGTTGGGCACAAAAGGATCATGAGCCAGACATTCACAGGAATCCAGATATACACTGCATTTCATCTTGTCCTGTCCACCCCAACTTTACACTGCATCTCCCAGCACATTGGTTGTTTTGTGGGGGCCTGAAGCGAGAACGGCCGATAAGATCTGTGTGAGTTCACTGGAACAGCCACCAAGGGAAATTCTGACAGCCTGATAGCCAACCAAATGGAATTGTTGCCACCAGAGTCATCAGGCAGTTCAAGGATGAAGCAGCAGCCCCTGTGCACAAACCCTGCAGAGCTGTCAGACTCTTCCAGAACAGCGTCCCAGACGTGCCCAGACAGCAAAGCCAGGGACACAGGTGGGGTGGAGCATTGGCCACAAAACCACTGTAGCAGACACTCAGCACAAGGCTTGGCTTTGGGCTGCTGCTACTCAGCATTTGGGTCACTTGACTGGCCTGGAGGAGAGGAGGGAGGATTTCACAAGCCAGATAGAAATGTTGATAGAGCACACTGCAGCCAAGGTGAGAGGGCTGACAGGGAGAGGAGGGGCATTATTCACTGGTTTGAGCACAGGTCATCATTCTGGATTTTAGCATTTAACCTGTTTGAGCACAGGTCATCATTCTGGATTCAGCATTTAACCTGTTTGAGCACAGGTCATCATTCTGGATTCAGCATTTAACCTGTTTGAGCACAGGTCATCATTCTGGATTTTAGCATTTAACCTGTTTGAGCACAGGTCATCATTCTGGATTCAGCATTTAACCTGTTTGAGCACAGCTCATCATTCTGGATTCACCATTTAACTCTGGCCACGGACACGCTCAGGATGCTCCATTTCCCTCCATCCTCAGCCCATCCCTCTCTGCTGCTCAAACATCTCTGTGCCATCAAGAGAAGGGTCCTGCAGCAGCAATTCCCCAGTTTGGATACACCCCACTATCCATTCCTCTGTTCCTTGTTGTGCCTGGCTAATCTGCCTTTAATCACTTTAAATTATCCACTGTTCAAGGCAGATGCCATTTATAGGCTTTAATTGCCAAGCTCCTCCCAGCTCTCATTCCTGCAAAGCTCCTGTGCTGTCAGTCAGAGATGGTCCCTTGTTGCAAGATAACAACATGAAATTTCACTGCACAGAAAGAGAGGCCTTGAACAAGATTGTCATCTAATTGCCAGCAAAAATGCTAATATCTTTATCAAAATATGGTGTATGTTGGACACAGAGAATAACCAAGGCTCAGGGACCAAGTTAGCACCAGTGTTCCCCAACACTTCATTGAATGATCATGAGTGTAAAACCCACTCACGACAAGGAAATGTCCCCATCCTGTGCAGGAGGAAGCAGTGAGCAGCATCTCCCTCCCTTCCCCAAACACTGAACCCCAAAGCTCCCTCTGAGTGCTCTGTGCTCTCAAGCTGACCAGGTCAGCCCCTCAGCAATGGTTTTCCTCCAAAGACTGCTTGCATGGAGATAATCTCACCTCTCCTCAAGGCTTCTGTGGGCTGGCAGTAAAGAGAATTGCAACAAATTCCTGGCCTGGACCTGGGGCTCTTGTGGGTTCATTTCAGCCAGGGTCTGACTCCTCTTTGCCGTTTTCTTCTCTTTTGTGGTGCTGTCTCAGCCCTTGGAGAGGGAGCTCTGCCATGGCCAAAGGTGCTGAGAGTCTCCATTCCCAGGAGGGGCTGCCCTCATGTCCAGTGTTCAGCTCCCTGCCCAGCACCAGCTCAGCTCTGCCTGCACGGCTTCTTACAGCCTCGCTGGCAATGCTGGAAAAAACTCTTTTTTCTTTTTTTTTTTTTTTTTGGAAGCCTACAGCTCTTTATTAGAATTTGCTCTAATCTTATTTTAATTCCTGTTGCAAAGTCTCTTGCTGCCTTAGATCTACTTTAATTCCTTTTTCAAGATCCCCACCTCTTGTTTTATGTCTCCATTTAAAGTCCTTTGGCCTAAGGTCCAGGGCTCTGTGCAGGGCTCGGGTATTTTCTCCATCAGATTCAGCAATTCCAGCTCACAGCTCGTTCCTTTGAAAGCAGCTCCTGCTCCTGATAAGCCAGACTTAGCCCTGTTTGATCTGGATCAAAGTTTGGGCCCCACTAGATGACCCAATTTATAGGAAAAACTGACAAAACACTTTGGCATTTCTGGGATGAAATCCTCCTTATTAATGCAGATTGAAGAGCCGTGGTGCCCTGAAAAGGAACAGGAATGAATTTTCCTTTCTCACAGCTCCAGGCACGCACCAAACGAGACTCAGTCTCCCCAGCTGCTCCTTCCAAACCTCTCTGGGATAACCCCCAGGATGCCCCTCCTGATCTATTCCCCTCCCTGGCTCTGTTTCTCCATCTTTATTCTCCTCTTGCCCAGATTGATGAAAATTCATCAAACCTCTGCCTGGAGGTCTTTTCCTCACCCTGTACCACGAGGAGGAAAAGGACATTAATTTCAGAGGCAGAAAACCTCGGGGTCAGCTCCTCCTGACCCCGCAGCTCCCACCAGTGCAGGCTGGGCTGAGTCACTCCTTCCCTTTGAATTCCATTCTCCTCTTCCAAAAACGAGGACATGACAAAGCCTTCAGGAAAATCCTGCTCTGGTTTGGACAGAAACCACAGCCTTTGTAAAGCAACAACCTCCTGAGTGTGCCCACAGCTGAGGCAGAGCAGCACTGCCACTGCCCTGCACAAACAACCATTCCAGACCCTCCGAGGCTGCTGCAATCTCTCCCTAAAAGCACAATTTCCCAATAACACCCCAAACTGCCTCAGCACCCTCCCTGCAAGCGGCTGCAGAGGGAATTCAGCTGTCCAGCAGCCGCCTGGACTGACAGAGGGAGAAGGGAGTTTGTTTTTCTGCTTCTCCGCTTTTGGAAGTGAAACCAGCAGCACTAAGAAGGGCACTGGCAGACAGAAAGACAAGTTTTCACTGCTGGTAAGACCTTAAAAGACAATTGTTTATTTAAACTAACTCAGGGTCACAGAGATGTCCAGTTTGAGAGAACCCATTTTTTTTTCCCTTCCAAATCGTGCATCTGAAGTTACTCAAAAGATGAAGCGGGACAGTGTGTGCGTGTGGCTCCTGCTGATAGTGGGAGGGCAAAGGAGGGGTGGGGAGGATGCTGGAGCCTGAAGAAAAGTAGAAACTTTCTGTGAAAGAGTACAGATTTGGGCAGCACACAAAGGTCTGCCCTCCCTCCCAGCCAGAGCAAAGCTCAGGGGCAGCCAGAGGATTTCACCATCTCGTCTTCTAGTTTTGGAAAATAATTCAATGTCTCCCCTTGGAGTAGTGAGGATTTAAATGCTGGGTTTTCCTAAACACCACGGTGAATTTCCCAGGTTCCTGGGCATGGCCAGGGTGAGCTGGAACACGGCAGAGTTTCTGAGCAGGACACGTTATTGTGAGCCCAAAGCTGGGCAAGGGCACCAAACCCTGCAGGATCCTCTTTGAGCAGGGAGCCACATCCCTGCATTTGGGCAGCTGCTCATGGTCCTGACCTGTGGGTCCGGAGAGGGAAAGCAGAGCCCAACTCATCCTATCCCATCAGACCACGATGGAACAAACTGGGCTGGCCCAGTGACCACCAGACGCGTCCTTGGGCAAGTGCTCCACTCACCTTTCACATCTTTTGGAAGATGCAAACCATTATCACATCTACAAATCTGGCATCTCCATGGCCAAAGGGATGTGGAAAAGTCCTGTGGAAAAAAGAGTCTGAGCCTTTTTCTTGGAAGGGACTGCCTGAAGTGTTGGAATGAGAAGGTGCCTGGAGAGAGCTTGGAAATTCAGATCTTGATTGTGAGCAGAATCTAAGTCGAGTCTCATTTTGTAATTGAAAAGACAAATCTGTCAAAGCTCTTTGGATTTACGGCTACTGGAAAACACCTTCCAACTATTTTCTAAATTGGTTCTCTCCAAAGTCAAAAGAAAAATCTAAAACTCTGTCTCCGCAGAGATTTTGCTAAGGAAGAAAAGGACAGTCCTTAAGATTTAAATTCGATCTGTTTTCTCAGGGATTGGGTGTTTTTTTCCAGTACAGCAGAAATACTGACTGATATCAGTACCCCGGGAAATGGAAAAGTCAGGTTTTTAAGAGTCAACTCACAGTTTTCCTAAGCTTTCCTTCATGGATTTACACACTGGTGATCATGTGCTGAACAGACCATGACTCAGTCACGCTTTGCAGATAAAATACCTGTCCAGTTTGGCCCTCCCATGATGCAGAATGAAAAGGGGCACAAGCCCAGCAGCCCTGATGGAGTGAACAGAGGGAGCCCCCGATCCCCTCGGACACCTCCCTGTCCTGGGATGTGGCTCTGGACACAGAACTGCCCTGGAGACTTTCTGCCCCTGCCCTGGAGACTTTCTGCCCCTGCCCTGGAGACTTTCTGCCCCTGCCCTGGAGACTTTCTGCCCCTGCCCTGGAGACTTTCTGCCTCTGCTTTGGAGACTTTCTGCCTCTGCCCTTTTGAGCCTGCAGTTCCCATCTCACAGGCTCTGCTGGTTTTCACTGGGAAGGAGGTGATCCCCTCCCAGCACGGGACTCTTGCTCCAAGCACACCAGCCAGAGGCAGGAAAGATCCTATGACAGATTCCCAGCCCTGGATGGTGATTGGGAGTGGCAATTTGAAATTATGGAGCAATGAGAGGGATATTGATATTGTCAGAGATATTGCATATGCTTTCAGGGCAAAGCCAAACTGGAAATTGTGCTGTTTTCTCTTGCCAGAAAACGTCTGCAGTTTTGAACCCATCTTTTATCGTGACTTTTCAAATATCCAGACAAACCTGCACTTGGAGCTCTGTGAACTGCAGGAACAGTCTGTGAGCAGCAGGTAAATGCAGTGGGTGGACACAGCCCATAGCCAGGAGATGGTCAGCAGATTTGTCATGGCTACAGATACAGATATTGTATAAATCCCTGCTCAAGAAATACAGATGTGCAGTCCTTTGGGGCCACATAATGAACACCTCGAAACCATCCCCTCTCCAGGGCAGTCTGCAGACACTGAAACCATCTGCGTGCCACGTCCCAGCCTGGAAACCACAACTGTTTCATTTTCCAGCTCCAACAGTCCTGACCTCTCCCAGCCTTTCGTACACTCCCGAGACTCATGCTTTCCTCGGGATCACAGTGAGCTTGTGTTTTTCATCTCATGTGATTAATAAATTATGCTCCACAGATATTTAAGCAGCTCATGTTTATTTTTCTGTCAATAGAAAGAGAATGTTTATTTGATCTGGGAGCACTATTTTCCATTGTCTGAATTTAAACTTCAAAACAAAAACTTGAGATATTAAGTGATTTATGAACCTCTGCTAAAAATAACTCAGCCCATTCTCATCAGTGAATCTCCCATTTTGTTCTTAGCAGCAAAGTGGTGAGGGACAGAGGAATTCAAGTCCATGGCTGGTGACAAACACTGAAACCTGTGAGTGTGGATCCCTTGACTCTGCACCAACTCTGCTCTGACCCCGCGAGCACCGAGCGAGGCTCCGGCACCGACTGCCCAACAAACACAAACAGCTTTTGCTCAAGTTAAAATAACTCACAGCTTTAGTTCTTGGACTGTTATTCTTTTAGCTGTGGCTTCTAATGCGTGAATATCTCCTAATTTAATCTTCATCTCTGGACAACAACTCCTGTACTTCAGTTACTACGTGGCTTCCCCTTCATGAACCCATGTGATGCACCAAGGAAAGTACATTCTACCCCGGAATCTCAGAGCAGGGGGAGGAATAAACACACAAGGCACTAGACTAGAAATTCCTGTGAATCCCTGGCAAAAGTATTTCCAAATAATTCCAGTTATTCTGGAAAAAGAAAAAATCCAAATGATCTATAGGGGCAAAACCTAAAACCAACGCACTCCCAGAAAAGCCCCAGCGCCGTTGTTTTGCTGAGTTAGCCGTTTGCACCGGGAACAGCTCTGCTGGATGTTTTTCAGTCTGTGACTGTAAGAGCCGCTCCTCAGGGGCCCTGGGAAAGGGCTGCGAGGGCTGTGAGTGCCCGGGCCAGGAGGAGCGGCCCCTGAGCTCTGCGGGAAAGGTCCCGATCTGCGCCGGCCTTGGGCAGCACCTCCATGGACAGCATCTCCATGGACACCACCCATGGGCAGCACCTCCATGGACAGCACCTCCATGGGGAGCATCTCCATGGGCAGCACCTCCATGGACAGCACTCCTCCATGGACAGCACCTCCATGGGAGCACCTCCATGGGAGCACCTCCATGGGCGAGCACCTCCATGGGAGCACCTCCATGGGCGAGCACCTCCATGGGCAGCACCTCCATGGGAGCACCTCCATGGGAGCACCTCCATGGGAGCACCTCCATGGAGCACCTCCATGGGCAGCACCTCCATGGGCGAGCACCTCCATGGGCGAGCACCTCCATGGGGAGCACCTCCATGGACGAGCACCTCCATGGGGAGCACCTCCATGGGAGCACCTCCATGGGCAGCACCTCCATGGGCAGCACCTCTATGGACAGCATCTCCATGGGCAGCACCTCCATGGGGAGCACCTCCATGGACACCTCCATGGGCAGCACCTCCATGGGCAGCACCTCCATGGGCAGCACCTCTATGGACAGCATCTCCATGGGCAGCACCTCCATGGACAGCACCTCCATGGGGAGCATCTCCATGGGCAGCACCTCCATGGGAGCACCTCCATGGGCAGCACCTCCATGGGCAGCACCTCCATGGACAGCACCTCCATGGACACCTCCATGGGCAGCACCTCCATGGGCAGCACCTCCATGGGCAGCACCTCTATGGACAGCACCTCCATGGACACACCTCCATGGGGAGCACCTCCATGGACAGCACCTCCATGGACAGCATCTCCATGGGCAGCACCTCCATGGACAGCACCTCCATGGACAGCACCTCCATGGACAGCACCTCCAGGGACAGCACCTCCATGGACAGCACCTCCATGGACAGCACCTCCATGGACAGCATCTCCATGGGCAGCACCTCCATGGGCAGCACCTCCATGGACAGCACCTCCATGGACAGCACCTCCAGGGACAGCACCTCCATGGAGCACCTCCATGGCAGCACCTCCATGGAGCATCTCCATGGGCAGCACCTCCATGGGCAGCACCTCCATGGACAGCATCTCCATGGGCAGCACCTCCATGGGCAGCACCTCCAGGGACAGCACCTCCATGGGCAGCACCTCCATGGGCAGCACCTCTATGGACAGCACCTCCATGGGCAGCACCTCCATGGGCAGCACCTCTATGGACACCTCCATGGGCAGCACCTCCATGGGCAGCACCTCCAGGGACAGCACCTCCAGGGACACCGGGCCGGGCAGTCCAGAGGCCGGGCTGCTTCCTCCCCCTCCTCCTCCTCCTCCTGGTCCCGGGAAGGTGCCGGAGCCCTGTGCGAGGCAAACCCCACGCCGGGGCGGCTGCGGAGTGTGGTTCCCACCTCTATATAAAGTCTCCGATTTCCTGTGAAGCCGGGCGTGTGGGTGTGAGTGAAATGGATGTTTTCAGTCAGGGATGACAGCAGCGGGGTGAGCGGGTGCTTCCCGCAGCCCGGCGGGGTGGGACTGAGCATCCCTGTGGAGCCATCGGGGCTGTGCTGCTTCCACTGCTCTGGCTGCTGCTTCCCTCCGGTGTGGCTGCAGCTCCGTGGGATGGCCAAAGGCACGGCAGGGACAGGGCAGGGACAGGGACAGGGACAGGGACAGGGACAGGGCAGGGACAGGGACAGGGACAGGGACAGGGCAGGACAGGACAGGACAGGGATGGGACAGGACAGGGACAGGGATGGGACAGGGCAGGGACAGGGACAGGGCTGTGCCCACACTCGGGTAAACAGCAGCATCTGCCTGGCACCCACCCGGCCCACCCCACATCCCTGGAACACTTCTCGGATACAGAACTGGTACCCACAGGGCAAGGGAGGTCTCTAAGGCCGCAGTTTATGGGATAAATCATGAAAAGCACACAAGCAGTCTCTGGCAGAGCCAAAAGCTGTGAGAACAATCCTCAGCCCCACTGCACGACAGGATCAAACTCAACAACAGCGTCCCCCAAAATACCAACCCGTTTGCTTGGGTGCCCAGCAGGGACACCCCGGCCACTGATCCCCTGCAGGGATGCTCAGCCATGGATAACCTGTTATCCATGTTCATGGCTCCCACATTGCCCCCTCCATAAATCCACCCACGCCAGCTCCCTTTGCTGCTCGGTGCCAGCGGTGCCAGTGGCAGGGTTTCCTTGGGGAGGTGGGACAGGACCTGTTCCCACCCCACTGTTCCCCCCACTGTGACATGGCACCTCAGACCCCACATGGGGAGGGGGCTGCCAGGATCATCCCTCACCGGGGTGGGCAACCCAAGCTCACGGTCTCTTTTAATCCCCAATTTCCGGAATACGTCAGAAAACTATAATTAAGGAGCCCTCCCCTTCTGGTAGAAGTCTGCTTGTGTCAACAGAGAGACAGGAGTATTTAGCAGACTTCTTTTTCCATCCTGCTAATTTTAGCCCCTTATATAACATTTCTTTCAATACAACCCAGTTTCCGTAGCCCACTGAAGGAGCAGCACTTCTCATTTGTCTTACACCAGTGCCTAAAATATTCCCCCGAGCCCGAGGGCTGGCTCTGTGCTCCCCACCACGCACGGGGCCAGCTCTGCCCACCACAGCACCATGTTTAAATAGAGCAGGATGTGGAGGGACTCACACACAACCAGCAGAGGCTGTCTCAGCACAGCAGCAGCAGGGGATGGAATCAAAGCCCATTCCCCCTGTCCTGCAGGGCCCAGCTCCAGGTACCCTCTGGCAAACACCAGCAGTGGACAGAGCTCAGGAGGTGACACCTCCTCACCCTCCTCATGATGATGCTTCAGCTTTCAGCCTTCACTGCAAATTCCCTCAGCCCCTTCCTGCGCTGTCAGCTTTGACGGGAAGCAGTTCTTACCTTCCTAAGAAAACCTCAAAGTTTGATTGTGACGCTCCAGAGCACATCAAAAATACATCAAAATAACTCAAACTCCCTTTGACGGACCACATAAAGTTTGCAATTTGCATTTCAAAGCCACGGTAAGGCATGGAAGGCGAAAGTAAACAAGGCAGCAGCAGCCACCCCGACCTGTCAATTATCCCACTGATTTTTATGCACAGGTTGGAAAAGCTGCAGAAAAAACTGCCTAGGGCCAAACTCATCCCTGCCCTGGTGCTGCTGAACTCAGTGGCTCTACACGTGAGATAAACTTGGCTTTTCTACACAGTTTTCATGTGAAAAGGCTGCTCATCAGCATCGCACTGCAGGGCAGCCCGGAGCACATGGGAACAGCACCGCTGTGGGGTCAGGGGGATCCAGCCCGGTAACTGCTTAAAAGAGCAGGAGTTTCACTACTACTGAGGGAAAAACAGGAGCTGGAGCTGCCTGCAAACACAGAGAATGCTGTGGAGATGCCACTGAAATGGTACGTGTGAAAGAGTGTCAGCAGTGGGAGCAAGGTGCGGTGATTCCCTGTGACAACAGCTCTGCCCACTCAGTGCTGGGCTGTGGATCGGTGCGGATCGGCCCCGCTCTGCTCTGCTCTGCTCTGCTCTGCTCTGTTCTGCTCTGCTCTGTTCTGCTCTGCTCTGCTCCCCTCCCCTCAGCACAGAGCTCTGTTTTTATCCAATCCCACCTCCACGGCTCCGTCCTTTCCTCTGCACCAAGTCACACCTCAGAGCTCGGGATCCACCAAGGATTTCTAGTGAAATCCTTCACTTTACAGTAATTAATCTAAGGGATAATGCATTAATTTACCAGTGCTGGAAGCATTTATCTTTTCCCCAGAAAGAAGTTTTTGCTACGAAAGTTTTGCTGTAAGCCAATAAAACCTAAACCTTTGTATCCATCTTACACCAGTAACTGGCTTTAGCACCAGCCCAGAGAGGGAATATTTTCTCTGCAGCACACTGGTGTGGTCCCCTCCCTGTCCAGCAAAGCAAAAGCTTTCTCTCCTTCCCAGCATCTCATATGAAGATTTGGAGAGAAGATAAATGGTATTCCCAATTCTTTGTGGGTGATCCTGCCTTTCTCTTTTCCCTCAGAAGCAAAATCCAAGCCTTTGGGCCGGGATGCTGTGCAGCGCCTAACTAACACAGCGGGCTCCTGGCCCTGGACTAGACCTCCCAAGCACTACCCTCATATAAATAAATATGATTCATAAAGTCTAACTTCGAATTTGGCAAGTGATGCTCTGCACAAAGCTGGTGAGTCAAGCTCTGAAGAGGTGGAAGCAGCACAGCTTCACGATGGTGTTAGTCAGCACCAAGGAAATCACTGAACTGCTCTGACGCGGGGACTCAGCACAGCTGATGTAAGTGTTGGCAGCAAAGTATTTGCATCATAACCTTAAACTGCTGGACTGTCTCACTGAACACCACACCAAAGAGTGGATTTTCTCCAGCTCGCCAAGCACTGGCACTGCCGTGGCACACCCTGAGCTGGCACCACACAGCAGCAACTGCACACAACGGGCTGGGACACTGCACCAGAGCTGAGCCAGCAAAGGGACAGGGACTGCCTGGAAAAATCCCTGAGAGCCCCCAGGCAGAGCCAGAGGGAGCAAAGGGCCTTTCTTGGACAGCATCCCCAGGTGTGGATTGCAGCCATGGGCAGTGTGTGCACAGCCAGAACAGACACAGGAAAAGGGGATCCTGCCCTGCACAAACCCTCCTGACAGGGTGGGATGGTGGCCCAGGCTGGGCAGAAATGAAGAGAGGCATTGGGGAGGATGGAGATGAGAGTCAGGGGAAAATAAAGGTGAGAGCACAGCCAGAGGAGCTGTCAGGGTAAGTGCACGGGAGCAGAGCTGTGATCACAGCTATGGGACACTCTGACCCCACAAACCCTGGGTTTGGGGCACTCGCATCGGGCACTGTCAGCCCAATGGAGCTGCTCCTGCACAGTTTCTCTGATTGCTGAGGGCAATCACCCCTCACTGCCACAGCCAGACAGTGCTGGAGGGACAGGGAGCAGCTCTGGGGACACAGACAGCCTCAGGAGCAGTGGCACTCCCCTCTGCAGAGCTGCAATTGTGGCACTCTCCAAAGCCATCCCGAGTGTGTGACCCGCTGGGGAGCGGTGACAGAGGTGACAGAGCCAGGACACCCTGGCCACGCTGTCCCAGAGCTGCTTTGTGTCTCCGCTGAGCTTCTTATTGTGACAAGTGAATCACCAGGAATGGAGCTAACAAAGAGAGCGTGGTAAACTTAACAGAAAAATTATATCCCTCTGGATGTGTGTTATATTTTGAGAATAAACTGAAGAGCGAGGCATTCCTCAGTTTAATCCATCTCCTGGGTTTGCCTGGGGTAAAAATACAAACCCTACAAACAAGTCTGGCTTTTGCATTTCCATTAAACCTGTCTTTGTGGAAGTTGAGACTGAGACAGTCCTCGTTAACCTTAGAAATATTCATTAGTACAGGCTGTCTGTGGGTTTTTGGTTCTCTGCTTTTTCAGACTGTTCTGTTGGGAAGGATGAAGGGTCCAGATTGATTCCAGCAATCCAGCAGTGCCCCGAGTACCCCTCACCTGCAGCTCACTTACCCAGCAGGGACAAATGCACCCGGTTTTAACCAAAATCCTGAATTTTTCAGTGAGGACATTACAGGGTGGACCCAGCTCTGACAGAGTGGCTGAAGGAAGGAAGATTAAGATCCTCCTCTGTCCAGCTCTGAGGAAACATCTGGGACTCAGCAAATCTGCTGACACTTTGTGATGCTGCATGGACCTGTGTCAATGAAAGCACCATCTGTGCCTCACAGAAACAACCTGCTAAAATCCAAACTGCACATGAGGAAGTCTAAGATGCTGTGGAAACCTACAGAGAGGTGTTCTGAACCCAGAACTCCAGGCTGGGAAGGGCACTGCTGAACAGGGCTGTCCTGTCCATAATTGTGCTCCTTCTAACCAAAACATCCAACACTACAGCGAGTGAAGTGAACCATTCAGCCAAAATGTGTTTAAGCTGTTTTCTAACAAAAATTCACCAGGGACTCTGGGTCTCCCCATGGCAGTGTACACAGGGAACCAAACCCACTCTCCAGTGGGTTTAAACTCAGCCTCAGCTGGCAGAGAGCAGCCCCAGTTTGGAGTGAACATTCCACATTCTCCATTTCCCCCTCACGAGAGCTGTGAAACCCTCAGCTTTGTACACTGGGATCCCACAGGCTCCTAATGGGAAAACACTGATGGGAACAGGCTGAGAACGGGATTGCACGGGAGCAGAGCAGACAGAGGCCCATTTCATGGTATTGAGAGAGTATTTCTCATTTCAGGGGTGTCTGCACAGTTTGGGGGTGTATGGGATGTGTCAGATGCACTTCCCTGGGCTGAGGGAGGTAAATGCAACCCCAGGCACAGCATTTCAATGTTACAGGAGCTTTATGGGAGCTGCCTTCCAGCCTCTCTGTGCCTTCATCCTCCCGTTAATATTCACAAAGCTCAATATTTGTGCAGGGCTGTGCGAGGGGAGGAACATGACCCAGAATGTGCAGGAGAGGGGCAGACACGGCACCTCTGCCCTGGGGATGAGGAACAGACATCACACAGCAGTTCAGCCCTGGGCACTCAGTTCAGCCTCTGTGAGCAGTTCTGGCTGCAGAGATAAAGGGCAGTCGGGATAAATCCCAGAGCACAGCGGCTCAACTGCCAAAAAAACACACTTAAAACACTGCCACGGTCTCAGGACTGAAATACCTGGAAATCGGGCCAAGAAATCCGACTGTAGGGGAAGATCAAAGGATAAGTACATCTCAGCAGCGTGTTCCCTTGTATTTTGCTTTAACTGTGATCAAATTGGCAGGAGCAGGAATGGGTTTTGGGTTTGAAAGGGCGAGAGCAGGCTGACCCTCCCTCCGAGGATGTCCCTGTTCCTCGGGAGCTGCATTAACTCTGCCCGTAAGAAATGGCCACTCTGTGACTCATTCTTTCCACTGCCCATAATCCCTCTCAGGAGGGTGCAGACTTAAGAGTTTTCCTCTGACTTCTGACTTCTATTTTATTTTAATTTATGCACCTGCTTTGGAAGAGCCTTTGAAAAATCTGACAGCAGAGGAAAAAGGATCCTTTTTTATCTGTCTGACGGACAGGCTGAAAAAACACCCCAGCACAGTGAAATTGGGCATTCGCAGGAAAATAACGTCTGTGTCTACAGCATTCTACAGGCTGTTGGTAACAAAACCACACCACCAGAAATCCTTTGTCAGAGCAGGGCAGAGCTTGAGTGAAGAATAAGCAGTTCAGCCGAGTCAGAAGCGTGTGGCTGACACAAGACAGAGCAAATATCTTTAAAAAACCCAGCAGTGAATTCTGCCGAGCCCAGCCGAGGGCCCAGACCCCAGTCTGGCTGCAGCAGAGCCACGCTGGATCCCACACGCCTCCCCAGCCCCGGAGCCAAGCACCAGGCCACGGCTGCTTCTGTAAAAGGACTTGGAAAAGGGCTTTTGGAAAGGTCAATAAATAAAATCCAGCTTTTGACATGCCAGCTATTTTAGGAAAAGTGACTTTTTTCCATTGTCCCTGGGTCTGAACCAGGGAGCACCAGTGCTTCAAAGCCACTCTGCAGCTGAGCTTTACACACGATGCCAGTCTGAGTCACTGTAAATCAGAGTGCAGTGACACAGGACAGTGTGCAGTGACACAGGACAGTGCAGTGACACAGGACTCTTTGCCATCCCCAGAGCTCCCAGGTCCCCAATCCATTGGACCCTGCCCCACATCTCCCTACAGCCTGTGCCCACCCCAGAGCAGCCGATCCCATCCAGCCCAGGCTGCCTYTCCCCGATCCCATCCAGCCCAGGCTGCCTTTCCCYGATCCCATCCAGCCCAGGCTGCCTYTCCCTGATCCCATCCAGCCCAGGCTGCCTYTCCCYGATCCCATCCAGCCCAGGCTGCCTTTCCCTGGTCCCATCCAGCCCAGGCTGCCTTTCCCTGATCCCATCCAGCCCAGGCTGCCTTTCCCCGATCCCATCCAGCCCAGGCTGCCTTTCCCCGATCCCATCCAGCCCAGGCTGCCTTTCCCCGATCCCATCCAGCCCAGGCTGCCTTTCCCTGATCCCATCCAGCCCAGGCTGCCTTTCCCTGGTGTGCCCCCAAGGCAGAGCTGCTCCCGGGGCTCCATTTGCAGTTCTGTGCTCTGCAGAACAGAAAATACAAAGTGCAGCTCCTGTGTGCTCCTGGGAAAGCAGAGTTCATCCCAAAGCACAGATTTCCCTGCTCCCATCCCACCCAGAGCTGCCTGTGCTGTGTCTGCCCTCGCTGCTGAGGGATGTCCCCAGAGCACTGCCCAATGTCCCCACAATAAAATGCTGCCCTGTAACCTTTTCTGCCTCACCTAGAGGATAATACTGTAATGAGGAAGATTTCCTTGACTTACTGTTTGTTTAGCATCATTTTACAGCTCTGTTGGTCTACATTGTGTATTTTTAGTGTCTCAGATTGCTTCTTCCATCTAGAGAAATAACAGTGAATGTACAACATGTGCTGGAAAAATAAACAGTTTTACTGCTGGCTTTCTGGAAGCTTTTGGTAAATAGCTGCACCTGGTTCCAAGTGTACTTTGTTCCAAAGTGCTGGTCCTACCTGCCTGATGTCGTGCTCTCTGGGGTTGTTAATTAAGAACATGTTGTGTTTTATTGGTGTTTGCATTTGGGGCCATTTTGAACATATGAATGATTGGTGCCCCTAGAGAATATTACTATTTCTCCAGGAACACAAATTGAAGAAATATATGAATAATAGAGAGAGACACTCTTAAAGCAGCTCAGTTTATCCAGCCCATTTCTAGAAAGCCATATTATCCAGCTGAGAGTGCATCAAGGATGCCAAACTGCCAAGGTGGTGGCTATTTCAGGATATTCCAAACCCCAGTAATAACATCTCAGTACTCCTGTGATGGATTTATTGAATGCTAATCCTCCTGCACACCCTTGTCCTGCAGTCAATGAGCAGCTCTGCTCTCAGAAGCTCAGGAGCCTTCAGCATCCATCATCGTGATGAGAGCAAACTTCTCCTTAGCAGAGCGAGCCCCAGCAATGATTTGAACCAATATGAATATGAACTTTGGAGAGTGCTCCTTTCCCTGGAACTCCCCTGAATGTCAATAACGGGAAGGGGGCATTTGGGGCATTTGGGAGGATTTTAGAAGTCTGCTGGTCGACATTAAAGACAGATCCCACGGGTAACATCTGCAGGTACCTGTGACCTTCCCCTTCTTAGTGCTGCTGCTGTAAACAGCTGACTCCCCACAAGCCTCCTGTATCATCCAACAAATCTAAACAGAGCCAAGCAAAGACTTTAAGCAATTTTACAGCTGCCCCTCAGCAGTGGGTCAAGCATTTGCTCACAAATCTCAGCTCAGCTCTGGGGATGTCCAGACCTCAGGAGAGCACACCCTCAGTGAAGCCTGATGTGCAGATGTGTTTGGCTGAATCAGACTGGAGGCAGCAGGGAATTTGTGTTCCAAGCTCTGGTGTGGGTATCTGCAGCTGAACATGACCACTGCCTCCCATAAACACGTCCCAGCCAGGGCAGAGAGCTGCAGATCTGTTTGATGTCAACAGAGGTGGTTTCTGCAGCAACCTCCTCATCTCAGAGCAGACAGAAACCACGGCAATCCCTGCCTGTCCCCGTGGCAATCCCTGCCTGTCCCTGTGGCAATCCCTGCCTGTCCCTGTGGCAATCACTGCCTGTCCCCGTGGCAATCCCTGCCTGTCCTTGTGGCAATCACTGCCTGTCCCCGTGGCAATCACTGCCTCTCCTTGTGGCAATCCCTGCCTGTCCTTGTGGCAATCCTGCCTGTCCTTGTGGCAATCCCTGCCTGTCCTTGTGGCAATCCCTGCCTGTCCTTGTGGCAATCCCTGCCTGTCCTTGTGGCAATCCCTGCCTGTTCCTGTGGCAATCACTGCCTGTCCCTGTGGCAATCACTGCCTGTCCCTGTGGCAATCCCTGCCTGTCCCCGTGGCAATCACTGCCTGTCCCTGTGGCAATCACTGCCTGTCCCTGTGGCAATCCCTGCCTGTCCCCGTGGCAATCACTGCCTGTCCCCGTGGCAATCACTGCCTGTTCCTGTGGCAATCACTGCCTGTCCCGTGGCAATCCCTGCCTGTCCCCACGGCAATCCCTGCCTGTCCCCGTGGCAATCACTGCCTGTCCCTGTGGCAATCACTGCCTGTCCCTTTGGCAATCACTGCCTGTCCCTGTGGCAATCCTGCCTGTCCCTGTGGCAATCACTGCCTGTCCCCATGGCAATCACTGCCTGTCCCTGTGGCAATCACTGCCTGTCCCTGTGGCAATCCCTGCCTGTCCCTGTGGCAATCCCTGCCTGTCCTTGTGGCAATCCCTGCCTGTCCTTGTGGCAATCACTACCTGTCCCTGTGGCAATCCCTGCCTGTCCCTGTGACAATCACTGCACACTCAGAGCCAGCTACCTGCACACTTCACACGTGCTGGGGAAGTGCTGCTCACCCAAATTGGGCTCTTCACCATCTTTCACTTCCACACAATCTGCAGGGCAATACATTTCCAGCAGGGCCTCCCCAGGAAAGTCTCTCTGTTTCTCAGCAGACAGCAGACTCTGTGCTTACAGTCCAACCCACGAGCAGGCACAAGGACAGTGTCCAGAAGGAAAACAGAGCCCAGGATGCACATTAATTACTGCTGGCACAAAGCCCAGCCAAGGTTGCTGCTCCACAGCCAGGCTATAAATCTGTCCAAATAGGATTCAGACCATGTCTGCCTTGTTTATGTTACAGAGTTTTACGTCCATGTGATTCTCTACCTGGAGAAGGAGAATATCCCTGCACAGCCAGTTCAGGGCTGAGATCCATCATGGGTGAGCAGGGTCTGGCTGGGCAGGATCTGTGTGTGCTGCAGCCCCAAATCCCTGTGCCAGGGCTTTCCTGGGGACCCCAGATCCTGGAGGAGTTTCACATCTTTGTTCTCCTCAGCAAAACCCTTCAGAGTGTAAGAAAGCCTCAATTCCCCTGGCAGAGCTAAGCCAGTCCTGCTGCCATCCACCCTCCACCCTGGGAGCAGCCTGGCCCTGCTGCCACAGGGATTTATTTCTGCTCTGAGGGGTCCTGCTCTGATCTGGGGAGGGATTTCCCAAAGAGCTCAAAAAGAGCTGCTCCCCCCTCTTCCAGTGAGGCTCTGCAGTGCCAGAGCACAGAGAATCAAGAGTTGCTTTCACAGGAGGGGAAAGACCTGAGCTGAATGTGCAGTGCAGAGCGATGGCTGAATTAAGAGAAAATCCAGATTTCCTTTGCTGTGTCAGCATTTCTCACAGCTCCTGGGCCCAGCACTGTCACCGTCACAGCCACAAAACGCAGATGACAAGAAAGTGTCCAAACAGACAAAAACATAAAATAAATTTCAGATTGTTGAACATCTGCTCCACAGAGACAAATCTCTGCAGGCTTCTTGGATGCTGCACGTCTCACACAACCTGAAGAATAACGCTTCAGAATTTTAACTGGAAGAGGAAAATGTCCTTATTTTTATAGAAACTCCATCAGCACATGCTCCTGGCCTCCTCATGAAATGGGTCCTTTAAATGCACCATAACTCACTCCCTCTTTGCTACACACTTCATGTTAACAAGATGCTTGTTGACTTGCAGGAGATCACTCTAACATGAGTTATGTGTGTGCTGAAGTTTCCCACTCCTTTCAAGGGTTTCCTTTTGCCTCTGGCAGCTGCAGCTGAAGGTGGATCAGAGCCCTGTGAGTGCCCAGAGGCAGAGAGGGGGGATCAACTCTGACCTTGCTCTGAAGAGATCACTTTGGAAAGGGTGGGGAAGGCACCTTCCATCCCTGGTTATTACCCAAACACACAGCTCCAAAAATCTCCATTCCGTACTGTGTCTCAAAAGAAAACATTTGGAATAATCCATATTCATTGGAGTCTCTAATCCCTCCCCAAGCAGAATTCAGCAGGCAGCTAATGAAGAAGACAATTATGCAGCACTTGACACAAAGAGCAGAGCAGAACAGGTGCAAGGCTGGAGCACTGCCACACTCGCTCTGTTCTCTGGCACGGGGATCAGCTTTGCTTAAAATGCATTCACACTTCCCAACAGTTTAAGGACTCAGCCTGCAAGGAAAAGAGGTGACATTTAACATTCATCATTAGCTGTGGACCACCTAAGATACTAAATCAGAACGGAGACAGCTGGCTAAACTTGGCTTATTTGTATTCCTTGTGAAGAGCAGGAGCAGGAACGGCGCGGTGCCGGTGGGGCAGCGCAAACACCGATTGTGCTCGGGCTGCCCCTCGAATCGGGGCTGCCATGCACAGGGAAAAGTGTCCAGAGCATTTATGTCCTGCCAAGACTAGCATGGGAAAAGCAGAGAGATTCCTGCAGATGCTGGTCAGAGGTGCAAGAGAGTAAAAATCACCTTTTGGAGTTTGTGTGGGAATCTCAGAGCAAAGCCCCGACCCCGATGTGTGAGAGCAGCTCAGCACTGCCCTGCAGGGCTGCACATCCCTCACCTGTGTGGGGAGAAAAACCAAACCAGAGCAGAGAAACAGGGCTGAGATCAAGGACATGGAGCTCCTGGACTCACCAGGAACATCTGGGAAACAGCACCAAGGAGGTCACTGGTGAAGGACTTGTACCCAAAAAATCAGCCCTTTAAGAGGGGGTTCCAGTGTACCTTTAATGCAAAAGATCTTTTTTCTGGGTGGGAAGAAGGAGCCTACTATTGGTTTATGGCTTATTGCCCTGGAAAATGCTAGGAAAATAACTATTCCCACAGGTAATAATACAACAAGGGATGAAAAGAGAGCAAAGATACAAACTGCTCGAGGACCTGGCAGAAAAGGAAAAAAGAATTCATTTAGGAAGAGACTTCGTTTCCCTCAGGATAATGAACTACTACCAGAAATGTTCCGACCTGCTGACCATTCCAACACACACCTGCACCTCTCACAAGCACACCTCCAATTTGCACGTGGTTATCCTGTTTTCACATACACAGATTAAGTAATTGCTTGTGTAAACTTCAAGACACACATGCATATTGCAGCTCCCTGATTTGCATGTGAAATCACAGCAGAGGGACAAACCTCCTTCCCTCAAACCCTCCTCAAACACAGACCAGGAGAGTATCAGCAATGCACTCGTGGACTCCTGGAGCACCCAGGAATGCCCCACAGCTCCTGAAGAATTCGCTTATAGCAAGATATAGCAAAATATAGCAAAATATAGCAAAATATAGCTGGGACTCAGCCAGGGCAGAGAGTGCAGCAGGGACAGCCAAAGCAGAGGGTGCTGTGTTTGCCCCACTCCCTGTGGGACATCCCTGCCCCAATGATCCCCCCATCCCCTCTGCACACCACAGAAAACATTCATTACCCGTTTTGGGGTAGCATACACGAGCTGTGAGTCAAGACCCTGTTGCACTTAGTGCTCTCTAAACACAGAACAGAAAGACAGAACTTCCTACAAAGAGTTTATGGATTAAATTAACTACATCTATAACTCCTGGAAGGGGCATTGCCATGCCCAACTTATCTGGACCGTGCAGCAAATTTTCCAGAAGACAGTGCAAACTAAGAAGTATTTTACAGCCACTTCACAGAAACTCTCAAGAGCATCTTTAAAAATAACGATGAAGTCAAGTAGGTTTCATTCATGGCCATTCACTCATAGCCAGAAACTTGAGCATGTGTGTTCTTTAGTTTAATGATCGTGCAAAAACAATGGAATTGCACCTGCCCCAGTGCTCAGCAGAAAAAGAGAGGCCAAAGATCCCTCTGGTGAGACCCGATGCACTTGCCTAGCATGATGAAAATCTGATATTTCAGCTGGAGCTTTGGCCAGGGCTGCAGGAGTCAAATGAGAACATCCCCTGGGATTGATGGAGGTGTAAAGTTACACCTGTAGGATTACACTGTGTGTAAACAGACAGAGAGAGCAAAAACACCTCAATCTGATACCGCCTGTGCTCCAGAATGGGACACTTTGTGCACTTGCTGGGCTGATCCTGGAGGATCCCCCCTGCTCAGGGTAACAGAGGCTTTCCTGGGGCAAGGTTCAGTAAATCTGACTGCTGAGGCTGCTCAGAGAGAGCTGCTGCCACCAGAACTGCCAACCAGGACAGGCTCTGCTGCTCCTAACCAGGACAGGCTCTGCTCATCCCCACCAGGACAGGCTCTGTAAATCCCTCCAGGACAGGCTCTGCTGCTCCTAACCAGGACAGGCTCTGTAAATCCCACCAGGACAGGCTCTGCTCATCCCCACCAGGACAGGCTCTGCTCATCCCCACCAGGACAGGCTCTGCTCATCCCCACCAGGACAGGCTCTGTACCCACCAGGACAGGCTCTGCTGCCCACCAGGACAGGCTCTGCTGTATCCACCAGGACAGGCTCTGTAAATCCCCCAGGACAGGCTCTGCTGTCCCACCAGGACAGGCTCTGTAAATCCCACCAGGACAGGCTCTGCTGATCCCCACCAGGACAGGCTCTGTATCCCACCAGGACAGGCTCTGCTGATCCCACCAGGACAGGCTCTGCTGATCCCACCAGGACAGGCTCTGTACCCCACCAGGACAGGCTCTGCTCCCACCAGGACAGGCTCTGCTCCCACCAGGACAGGCTCTGCTCCCACCAGGACAGGCTCTGCTTCCCACCAGGACAGGCTCTGCTGATCCCCACCAGGACAGGCTCTGCTGTTCCCCACCAGGACAGGCTCTGTAAATCCCACCAGGACAGGCTCTGTACATCCCACCAGGACAGGCTCTGCTCCCACCAGGACAGGCTCTGCTCCCAACCAGGACAGGCTCTGCTCTCCCCAGGACAGGCTCTGTAAATCCCACCAGGACAGGTTCTTCTGCCACTCACAGTTTTCCTCCTGCAGCAGACAAACACTGCCCTGGACAAGCAAATCTCCTCCCTGCAGTGTCCACCATCCTGAGCTCCAGAGGGAGCGGGGCCGTGCGTGGCTGGGAAATGCTGCATTCACACAAAATCAGAGTGATGGTACCTGCCCCAGCCTGCTGTGCCTTCCCAGACCTGGATCTGGGAGAGTTTCTTATTTACTGTTTCTTCTGCATTGTCATATTTCAGTGCAGATTGATAGCAACAGTTACTGCACCAGGCAGGCGGAACTTAATTAATGTTTGTGAAGCACTTTTAGATCCTCACATGAAAGCAGCTAAGAAACGCAACGTATAATTATTATGTATTATTAATAAACTTCTGGCACATTGACAGGAGGGAAGACAACTCTTCTTTTTTTTTCTCCTTTTGTTTTCTAAAAACATTCAACTTTTATGCCGTGAAGGACAGATTTAGCAAAAATTCACAAGTAAGTAAACAAGGAGTGAAAGCTCCTCATTGCAGCAGGAAGGCAGACAGACAGCAAACACTGCCCAGGGAAGGGAGTGCCAGCCCTGCTCCATCCAGACACTCCAGGCACCCATCGTGTCTGAGAGTGCCACATATGGACAAGTGCAGGGGTGTTACAGACCTTGCTCATGGTGCCAGTGGTCAAATGCAGCAATTACAGGGAGCAGAGTTTGTTTAATGTGTGGTCACTGTGTTTGACAAAAGCATGAACTGCAGAGGCACTGGAGTGTGCACAGCAAGGGATGGACATTTCCAAACAAACAAAGATCACAACTGTGTGAACCAAACCTTTCAGAGCTGAGAATGTGCCAGACACAAACACCATTCCCTGAAATATGAACAAACCCGAGCTCAGATGAATTCCTGAGCAGTTCCACAGAAGTGTTCAGCTCTCCTGAATCACAGCCATAACTCGGACACGCATGGCTGGGATCCATCTGCACCAGAGGAAAACGGGCCCAGAGACCAGACAGGAATCACAGCTCAGTCCCTGCTCCATCACAGCCCTGAGCATCCTCTGTACCTCTACAAACAGGAGATACCTCTGAGTTTGAACTTTTGGTAAGCAACACTTGCCTATCGGTACCAATGAGAAAGCATTTCTGGTGTTTATGCTGTTTATGTACTGCACAAGATTTACAGCTGCATTTTGTTCAAAAATGAGCAAGAGCAAATGGAGTTAAATCAAATAAAACAAAACTAATCCATGTTTTTGGATAGAAACTGCACGAATCCTAGTCCAAACAGTATTGAGTAAGTTCAACTCATAGTAACAGGAACCGATTATATATAGCAGAAAGAAAAGGACTTTCAGATAAATTGTTGCTTCAATTTGCTTTGACTGTTCACCAGCTTTTGTTAGTGACACGAGTTTTGTATCAGATTGGACAGATACACAGATGTTAAATCAGTTGAGTCCCAGCAATGCTTTGGTTTTGGCCGTGCTGCTCCTTTATCTCCTCAAACACACAATGAGGAGCCCGAGTGCTGAGCTGAGGCCACCTTCCCCCAGTGCAGCACTGCAGCTCAGGGAAGGGGCACAAATCATCCACATCACTGACCAGAAGAACTGCAAACTCAGCAAAAACTCACAGCAATAACAATGGCACCGGGAGAGATGTGTGACAGACAAAGGGAGCACACCAAAGAGTGCAGAGCTGTCTGAGGCTGCAGGGAGCTCCCAAAATACCCAAAGCCGTGCTCTGACTCTCTCCTTCACCCCAGTACTGGTCCTGCCAAAGGCAATTGGGGTGTCTGAGGAGACACTGGTCCTGTTCACTAACACTTGACTCATTCATTACATTTGTTTTGCTCAAAGTGGAGCTGGTTGCACGAATTTGCTTTTAATTGAAAATAAATACTTTCCTTATAGAGGTTAAGTTTGGTAACAAGGAATTCCTATATGGATGGGCAGGTTCAATCTATGTTCAAAGATATCAATAAATACTGCAGCACACGTGTGTTGTCATTTATTTCATCATTTTCCAACACAGTTTTTTCTGTTGCTCTGACATCTGCACTCCCTTGCAATTCCAAACACTTCAGCATTTTCCCCTCCTGGAACCAGAGCTGCATCAGAGCCTGCTGAAAACAGCCCAGTGCAGACCTTTGGCTTCACATCTGCCAGAGGCAACCCTGCTATTTTCTGGAACTGCTCATCCCTCAAACCTGACAGCTTTCCAGCACTTTCCATGCAGCTGGGCTCGTTCCAGCAGGAAAACGTCTGCTCAAACACAGAGTGGGCTTATTCTCTCCATCCCTTGGATAAACTGCCAGAGCAGCTTTCCCTCAGGCATGATGGGCAGTGCGCCCGAGCACAGGACCTTAGTGGCTGTGACAATGTCCTGGTGGCACAGGACACTCCTCTGTGCTGTGACAATGTCCTGTGGCACAGGACACTCCTCTGTGCTGTGACAATGTCCCGTGGCACAGGACACTCCTCTGTGCTGTGACAGTGTCCTGGTGGCACAGGACACTCCTCTGTGCTGTGACAATGTCCCGTGGCACAGGACACTCCTCAGTGCTGTGACAGTGTCCTGGTGGCACGGACACTCCTCTGTGCTGTGACATGTCCTGTGGCACAGGACACTCCTCTGTGACATGCCAATGTCCTGGTGGCACAGGACACTCCTCAGTGCTGTGACAATGTCCTGGTGGCACAGGACACTCCTCTGTGCTGTGACAATGTCCTGTGGCACAGGACACTCCTCAGTGCTGTGACAATGTCCTGGTGGCACAGGACACTCCTCAGTGCTGTGACAATGTCCTGGTGGCACAGGACACTCCTCAGTGCTGTGACAATGTCCTGTGGCACAGGACACTCCTCTGTGCTGTGACAATGTCCTGTGGCACAGGACACTCCTCAGTGCTGTGACAGTGTCCTGGTGGCACAGGACACTCCTCAGTGCTGTGACAATGTCCTGGTGGCACAGGACACTCCTCTGTGACATGACAATGTCCCGTGGCACAGGACACTCCTCTGTGCTGTGACAATGTCCCGTGGCACAGGACACTCCTCAGTGCTGTGACAATATCCTGTGGCACAGGACACTCCTCTGTGACATGCCAATGTCCTGTGGCACAGGACACTCCTCTGTGACATGCCAATGTCCCGTGGCACAGGACACTCCTCGAGCTGTGACAATTTCCTGGGTGGCACAGGACACTCCTCTGTTTGACATGGCAATGTCCCGTGGCACAGGACATTCCTCAGAGCTGTGACAATGTCCTGGTGGCACAGGACACTCCTCTGTGACATGCCAATGTCCTGTGGCACAGCAGAGCCCAGCCCTGCCCGTCCTCCTCGCTGCCCTTGGGCAGTGCTCACCTCTCACTGTAAGATGGGGATAATACATTTATCACAGGTTTGTCCTGGCCTTGACTAATCCATCTTTTAAAGCACTTTGAGAGCTTTGCTTGATGAGTGCAGACATTGTAATACTCATCTGTTCCAAATACTTCCAACAGGAGTTTCCTCCACAGAAGCAGGACTGGGGCTGGAGCTATTGGGGGAGGTAGAAAATAAATCTGCTGGGGAATCTCGTGCCTGGGGAGGGGGCACAAAGGCACAGAGCGACCTCAGCCCTCTGCCAGGCTCTCCCTACAATAAAGGGGACAATTTCTAATTAGAAACCAGAACAAGAGCTCACCACAGCCTGCTGGAAACACGTTCAGTGGTGTCAGGCTGTGCAAAACACAGGAGAGGCCAAACCAGGAGCTGGGACAGTGGAGCCAAAGCAGAGCCCAGGCCAGCTCAAAGGAAGCTTACTACAAGCTTTACTACTGGTTTACTACTGGTGTCCTGAGTAACTGGCAATGCCGGGAGGTGAGGATGAGGCTGCTGCCACAGGGACTGAGCTCAGGGACAGATCACCATGAGGATAAAGAGAGGCAGGGCTAAAACAGCTCGGGCAGCCCCCTGAGGCACGGGGAATGGGGCAGAAATGGGGTGAGGGAGGGGGAGGAGGGCGGGGGGTGGCTGGGAGGAGGCAGGGAGGCAGGGGGTGCAGACGGGGATGGCAGGCGGCAGGAGCCCTGGGCTGGCCCCAGCTCTCATCCCTGAGCAGTGTGGAGCAGCTTCACCCCGGAGCTGTGCCCCGCCAGGGCAGTGCCCACCCAGCCCAGCTGGAGCTCCCACCTTGGGCAACCTCTGGGGCAACCTCTGGGCACCCCTTGGACACCCAACCCGCCCAGCAGGAGCTGCCCCTCTGCCTCACCCTGGAATCAAACCCCGACCCCCATCCCAGCCCAGCTCTGATCCGTGTCTGCCTTCCTGTGATAACACAGACCCAGAGCTCTGCAGAGAAGGCTCCTGTTAATGCCTTCACCGCCCCATTGTGCTGCTGCTGCTGCCAGATCCCACCACAGAGTAAATCATAGTGACTGTGTTTATTGTAAGAACTAAGTGATCAGCTGTGAACTTTCTTTGACATAAATATTTTGCCATTAGCCATGACAAATAGCAACACTCGTGTTGTAAAAGTAACACTGGATTATTCCTCTCCATGGGGGCATTCACATCAAGAAAAATCAGAAGGAAATTGTGATTGGAGAAATGGGTAAAAAGAAGAATGCGATGGCTCCCCAAACAAAAGATTGAAGTCCTCTAGAAGGACAAGACCCAAAAAGAGCTGCAGGATGAAAAGAGATTGATCCAGAACAGCAATCATTTGTGTCCACAAGACAGGGCTGTGCTAGGAAACCAGAGATAAGCTCCAGCCCAAAGTGCAAATCCCCGAAGCCAGGGGACAGGCTTGGAATGAGGCTGTGCTTTTGAGGATCTCTGAAGGGAAGAGCTCACTTTGGATGAAGGGAAAAACGTCTCCTATATATAGCAAAAAGCCAAGGCAGTACTGCATCACACTAAAAAAATACAGATGGAGGCAGAATATGGGCAGTCTGGGTTTAACAGTCAAAGGCAACATCTGCCCTGAGAGGGGAGCCTCGGGGACAGACAGGGCATGGCTCAGATGTGACCCCTCAATTGGGAGAGGGGTGTCGTCTGCCAAATGCTAAATTCAGGCAGGTTTAGGGATGAATGAAAACTGCACACCATAAGGGAGGGCCAGGAATAGAAAGCCCATGTGGGGGAAGAATGCTCTAGATGTAGCAAATGCATCTCCAAGAGGCTTTTATCATTCTTATTTTGTCACTACTATCAACAATAATAAGAAAAGAGCTTCCAGAGCAGCCTCCCCAGTCCCTGAGCAGTGCATGCAGAGATTAGCACAGAGAGCAGTGGGCAGCACAGAAAAGCTGCTCGAGGAATACAGAGGCATGCATAATGAGATTACTGAACTGGAGATGCATGTTTTCAGGGATAAATGCGATGTTATTGCAGTAGCAAAGCAGAGCAGGAGCAGGGGAAAGGATGAGAAAGAGCCCATCAGAAAGGGAGGGATGGAGGGATCACTGAGCTCCCAACAGGACTGGGACCAGTGGGACGTGGAGGCAGCGAGAGGAAAGGAAGTGCACATCCTACTTGACATGCAGATATGCAGAGAAGCTTTTTGCAAAGTGGGTGATGTCATCGTGTTTTTCTGAGCCTTCAGGACAGCGAGAGAAAAATAGATGAAAGCAGCACATGCAGAGGAGTCTGTAAGACGAGCAGACTTCCCCCCGGCCCGCCCCATGCAACGCTAATTGCTCCAATATTGATCCGGGAAATCATTTGTGAGGACTAAAGGAGGAAAATAAATACTTCCCTCTTAGGAAGCAAAAAGGGCAGCGCTCTTGTGGAGTTGCTGGAAAGGTCCAGGTGATCAGAGAATTTCCAGAACCACGCAAGTTAATCTAAGCTATTGACTCAATTAGCTGTTGGTCTGATCTGTTATTGTTTATACTGGAAAGCACAGAACAGCTGCAGTGTTTTATTTTTCAGGGTACCTCATGAGGTATTTCCTGATTGGAATTACAGCCGGGCTGGTTCTCCCAAGGGACAGGCAGGTGAGGGATGTAAGGATTCTAACTGGCCTTGGTTGGTTGGTGAACACCAACAGCTTCAGCAGGGGCTGTGACACCCCAGGACTGGGCTGGGGGTGACAGGAACCCCAGGCTGAGCCTTGGAAGGGAAGGAGCAATTGGGATAAAAACCCAAACCAGAACAGCAAGCACTGCTAACCCCTGGCACAAACACTGAGCCCCAGGAAATGCAGCAGCTCTGCTCAGCTTCTGGAGCTGCTTTGCTTCCCCGAGGAAAGGAAAACTACCATGCCACAAAATGTAAGAGCTACTCCAGAAAATATCAGCACCTCGTCATCTTCTGGAGTAAACCATGACAGAAGTGAGCACCAGAGTCCTCTGTGGTTAAAAATGGATGTTGTGAGTACACCAAAGTACAGGAAGAATACTATCAGAAAAACAAAACCAAGAATCCACCACCAAACTACTGAGATAGATTGGAAGAGTGATAAAAATAAGCCTGAACATGCAAAAAATGCAAAAACAGTGATTGCAGGAAGGGGAGAAAGCGTCCACGAAGCCTGCAGTATTTCTTTGGGATATCCAGGTAAATAACCACAGGAACCAGGAGAATCCGGTCCCTTAAAATCTGTTCTGAGGTTAGAGGGAAATGAACGCAGAGTTTTATTTCATAACTGCCCAATAAATACCTTTTCATCGGATAGAAGGCAAGTCCCTCCATGCTGCACTTTGTGCACAAGGCTTTTCCCAGTGGGTGAGCTGAGCCCAGCTCATCCCAGCCCAGCCCAGCTCTGCCCAGCTCAGCCCAGCTCAGCCCAGCCCAGCTCATCCCAGCCCAGCCCAGCCCAGCTCATCCCAGCCCAGCCCATCCCACCCCTCCAGCCCAGCCCAGCCCGCCAGTCCAGCCCAGCTCAGCCAGCCCTGCCCAGTCCTCACCCAGTCCAGTCCAGCTCAGCTAGCCTGCCCAGTCCAGCCCAGCTCAGCTCAGCCCTGCCAGTCCCACCCAGTCCAGCTCAGCCCAGTCCACTGGGGGAACTCAAACCAGTTTGGGCCCTGTCTGCCCTGGGGCTCCTGCCCAGCAGCTCCTCCGTGAGCCTGGAGCCTCTCAAGGAGTGGGAATTGTGAAATCCATGAGAATCTCTCCAGTCATGTACAGGGCAAAGCCTCCCACATGAATAAGATCCTGCTTGCATGAGGAGGTTGGTTTAAAAACCAGACAGAGCAATAAAAGATAGGGGTAAATCGCCAGTGGATAAGAAAACAACAGAAACTAAGGTCTGAGGGATTCTTATTTGAATGCTGTTTTCCATCCTGGGGTACTTCACATATCATCCCATTTTAATAACGAATTTTTAAAGAGCCACAAAAACCCAAAGCAATAAAAACCAGCCAAGAACAATAAAAGGCAAACTCCAAAACCCAAACAAATAGAACCCAATTCTCTCTGTTTATCCAGTCCCAGTGTCACCCTGCAGGAAGCTGCTATGGGGGGTCAGGTTATGCAGATGTTCAAACACAGCCAGTGCTGCCCAAAGGCCCTGGTTTGGCCTGGGAGAACCTGCACTTGTAGCCATTCTTGTATTTGGGGCATAGAAAACCCTTCACATGGAGCAGCACAAGTCTGAAGAGAAAAAGCAAACAAGAGTAGTTCACATGTCCCAGCAGAGGTCTGAGGACCTTGCATGGCATTAAACCCACAACAGTTTACTCTGCTCCCTTTCCATAGGAACAGTCTGCACTCCCAGACCTGGCCAAGCAGATGGAATTGGGCATTAGGAGAGGCCACAGAAGGTTCTGGAGGCCCATGGGCTCTGCAAAGAGCTCCAGCGAGCAGCCAAAGCTGGCCAGGAGCTGTCGGGAGAGGCTCAAATTCAGCTAACACAGCCTGAAAGGGAGCTGGGTACAGCTGGAGGGTCAGATAACGGGACAGTGCCACATCCCCTCCCCGTGTCCTTCCATCAGAGATCGAGTCCAACCTGTTCAATATTTGGATTGAATTCTCAGGAAGGTGATCAAAGCAAAGGGCAGACTCTGGCACGAGGGAAAGGCTATCCAGAGCAGCGAGCAAATCGGATCAAGAGCAGGCTTAGCAGAGCTTCTGTCCCTGCCTAAGCTAATTGTTCACCAGGCCTGCTTGCCCTGCTGCACTCAAAATGAGTGGGAATCTGCATTTGGGAACTGCTGGAATATCTGAGGTTTGAGAACACACAGCAACGCTTTCATTGCAGAAAGGAAGGCACAGAATGGCAGCTTTAAATGCTGAGGGTAATGATGCATTACCATCCCCTCTCAATTAATCCAGAGCTGCAATGCCGAGTGCACTTACTCTGAGAATTTTCTCAGAAAATGAAGCTAGAGTGTATTTCATTTATAAATCACAAAAGACACTTATTTGGCAAGAACGACCCTTGCTCATCCACAATACATCATGAACATCAACAGTCTCAAATGGATTTTGAGTCAGTGCCACAGACAGCAAAGCCTGAGGCCTGTGTTTCAGGATTCCAGGACGATGCCAAAGGAGCCTTATAAATCATTAATGTGTTCATCACAGTGTCATCTGTGCCACTGGAGAGACAGAGCCACTCTGGGGCTCTGCTTGGTATTAAAAAAGTGATAATGGGTTCAGCAGGGGGACCAAACCTCCCCTGCCCCTGCCGACACGAGCTGCTCCACACTGCCCAAAATCCCTTCCCCAAAGTGTCAACATGCTCTTGGCTCAGGATGTGCAGCACTTTGAGAAGAGAAAAAAAGGAAAAAAGTCTGTTTTCACCAGTAGCCCACCCAAGGCAGACTTTATAAGGGATGGAGCCAAGGTCTGCGTTTGCAGATGTTTGTACAGAGGGAGGTGCATCACAGCGGCAGCGAGGGCCTCCTTCCACCCCTCTGCCATACAGGGAGGGCATGGATATACAAAAAATGCAAGTTTTGGTCCCTAGTGCTCAGTCTCTCATGCTTTTCAGTTATTCATCCCACAGTTTTCAACCTCTCCCCCTTCACTTTTGTCCCCATGGTTACTGAATCACTGCGTTCGCAGAGATTTCCTCACTAAAGAGAATGTGACTAACATGAGGCAGCTAAATTATCAGAGCCAATTCTGACATTGGTTTCTCCCAACATGGATCTTCAAAATGCCTTCAAGCAGATCGTTCACTGGAACCAACTTCAGAGTGAGCAGCGCTTCAGCTATTGACAGAGACAGAGCTGATCACCCGCACAGGGAGCACTGAATAGGCTGGAATCAGGTAAAGCATGCAATTCAAACACCAGCTTTAGCACACATGCAGTCTGGAGCTCATGGTACAAATAACCAGGAGATGCATTTCACCACCAAAAAAACCCTAGAATTAAGCCCTGGAATGGAAGGCATTATTTCCTCACTGCACCTGGGTCTAGCAGTTCAACCAGAATTGTTTCCTGAAAGGCAGTTTGGTTAAGCGGAGAAGATACATTGATTTTAGGCCCTAAGAAATCTCTATTCCAAACCACACCAACACAGGCCAGCGACTAACAAATCTAAAATGTCCAGCCACAGCAATCTTTGTGTGCTGACCCACTGCTCAGAGGAGCTTCTCCCACTCTGAGCAGCCTAGGCTGCCCCAGGAAACTCAAATCAGATCCCTACCAAAAAGAAACCGAAAATAAACCATTACAAATCATTTGGATATGAAAGGCCTTTCTCGCCTTCAGTTCCAGCATCCATCCAGCCACAAGTGCCCAAACACCAAAGCAAAGGCTGCAGGACAACACCTCGGGTAAGCATCACCAGTCACCAGCCAGCGGGCAATAGAGATGTGCAACTCTTACCTTGGCCGCTACGGAAGAGTTGGGCTTCTCCAAGAGGTCCCAGAGCTTTTTCCTTTTCTCAGCACAGCAAGTGTTATCGAATTCCTCCCCTTCCCTTTCCCTCAGGGTCTCTGCTTCTCTCTTGAGCTCCTCATTCATTTGCTCTTTCTTCTGGTGGTAGCGGGCCTGGCAGCAGGACTCCAGGTAGATCTCATCCACGCCCCAGTAGTCCAGCTCCTGGCTGAAGGACAAGGCGCACATCTCCTCCATCATGTGCAGCTTGCCCGTGCGATAGAAGTTCAAGATAGAGGTGAATGCCCCGGGATGCCTGTCGAAGAAGTACTCGTTCTCCTCCAGGTTGTAGTCATCGCAGATCTCCATGAGCGAGTCGTGCGTGTTGCAGTCTCTGAGCTTGCCCAGCCTGGTCCGTGGCAACCTGTCCAAGGTCCGCCAGAGAACCTCGTGCGCCAACCCCCCCACGTTGAGCTTGACCCTCCGGGAGCAGGCCTTGCTCCTGACGATCTCGGTGGGGTCCGGAGGCAAAGAGGTAGTAGAGCGAGATCCATGCTTATTCATCCCCAGAGGCATCGCTGGTCCCCCTCGGGCTGGGCGCTGCCAGGAGCGGCGCGGGGCAGGGCGCGGGGCCGGCTCTGCTCACCTCTCCGTCCCCTCCATGCCGCGGAGCTGCAAGAGAGGCCGCGGGTGGGTCCCCGCCCGCCCCCGCCGCCCCCGCGGCGGGACCCGAGCCCGTTAATCCCGGGGGGCGGCGCTGTCCGCCCGCGGTGTGAACGCCCCGCCGGGGCGAAGCGGCCAAGCGCCCCCGGCCGACCGCCCCGCCGGTAACGCGCCGCGGGGCCGAACCCGCCCCCGCGACGCGCGGGAACGCCCCGCGGGGCCGACCCGCCCGCCGCGCCCGGCCGCCGCGCCCGGCCCAGCACAGCCCGCTCCACGTGCGGCCGAGCGCCCCTCGCCAACAGCCGGGAGGGCTGCGGGGGCTGTGCCGGGCCGTGCCGGGCGGGGGTGCCCCGAACAGCGCTCCGAAATGCGCTCCGAGATGCGCCCCGAGAGGCTCTGGGCCGCCCGCCAGGAACGCGCTGGCTCCGCGCTCCCATCCCGGAGCTCCCGGCCCCGCCGGACCCCGCGGGTCCCCACGCCCCAACCGGAGCGCTGCCCCCGCCAGCCCAGCCGTGGAGGCTGCGGGGAGATGCGGAGGCTTTTAATAACTCCAGCCTTAGAGATCTCCCGAGGAAAGAGCTGGGGCAGGGAAAAGGTGGGGGTTACCGCCACTCTAACGATGCGCTCTGCCTCTCTGGGCTGCCCAGGGCCCCCCAAGCCCCCCACGCCGGCCTCTGCATAACCGGGAAAGCAACGAAAACGGGAATAAAAAACCAAAAATCCCGAGCTTGCCTTAGGGAGCCAGGTGGCTCCTGACAGCCCCGAGCACTGTTGCTTACACAAGATGGCACGAAGAGAAACCCCGGCGCATTCAGGAGCGGGTCCCCGCGTACAGCCGGCACAGCTCGGCGCTCGGACCCTTCCCCTCCACGCAGGCTCCCCCAGCCCCAAAATCGCAGCCCGCCGCCGCTCCCGGAGCTCGGCCGAGCCCAGCCCGCACCTACCTCCTGCCGCGGGCTCCCGGCGAGGCGGTGCGGGGTGTGCGGGCGTGCGGGGCCGAGGGCGGCTACATCCTGCGGCGGGCGGGCGGCAGGGGCGGCCCCGCTCGCATCCCCCCCGGGCAGCCTCAAGGCGCAGGGATGGCGACGGCGCTGCCGGCTGTCCACGGAGCCCAGGGGGAGGGGAAGGGAAACGAGGTAAATCGGATCCTTCGGCAGGAAGATTTCCCAGGCCTTCCCTCGGCTGCGGCTCCCCGCTCCTACCCACAGCCAGCGCCGCGGCTGCGCCCGCCTCCCAGCCCTGTCTCCGGGATCACACAAAGGAAAGCTTCAGTTTCCTCCCTCCGCCGCCGCCGGGGATCGCGGATCAACAAGTGCAGCCCGTGGCTCCGGCGGGGCCGTGCGCGGCTGTCCCGTTGCGGGGCGGGCGGAAGGGTCGGGGCTGGGGCCGGGCAGCTCCACCGTGAGCTGGGATCCAGCATTGCAGCGCTCCGTTCCGCTCCGCTCCGCTCGGCTCCAGCGCCGCCAGCCCCCTCCCCGAGCCGCGGGGCTATTCCGGGGCCAGCAGCCCTGAGAGCGGCGGTGGCGGTGTGTGCCACACGACAGCGGGCACAGAGAGCGCCGGGCAGGGCCCCGCCGCCTCCCGGGCCATTCCACCGAGCCCAGCCGAGCCGGAGCAGCGCAGCTCGGGGACGCTGCTCATCACCCCGGGGTCAGGGCGAACCGGGCCCTCGCCCCCACCCCGCTGCCCCTCGAAAGAACGAGCCCGCAACGATAATTACAGAAATAGATACGAGGAATAGAAGTGGATCTCTGCTGCTGATTACGACTCTAAATACAATGTAAAGTAGCATTTACAAACCTGAGAACACCGCAGAGATGCAGAAAATGGTGTTTTTCCTGGTAACAGCACAGCAGTCAAAATATTCCTCTGCCACACTGTCCTTCCTGCCTCCCTCGTTGGCTGCCACCAGGGAAGGTGGCCCTGGGCAGCAGCCCGGAGCTCCATTGGCACCAGCTGGCACCACTAAACGCAGTTCACCTGTCTGGGCTGGGTACCAGACCTACCGAGCTGTGCCTCTTCTCCATTGCCTTGTTTGACTGGCTCTGGGACCACAGTGACAGTTCTACTGCAACGGCTCTGAAATAGGAGCTAGGTGTCTGATTTTATGTGCTTAACTAGGAAAAAACTCCCAGTGCTGCTTTCCCCCATTATCCATGCTTCTCTTGCCCATGCCTGACTCCTGATGCCCAGTGTTACCAACGTCAGTGTTGGACTGTTAAATTTTGTGTCTGAATGCCTACATCTTCTTTAGAGTTTGCCTTTTGAGATCCCATTGGTGCCTTTGCCTAGTACTTCACTCAAATGTATATCAGCTGTATATTTAGGAATTTCTTACAAGAAGTTGGTCACTACCTTCCTTTTGGAGATGAGAAAATGAAGATAGAGAAAAGCAAGAAAATCCAGAAAGGGGATGGAAGGAAGAATTGGGAATAAGTCCTATTGACCAGCTTAAGTGCCTCCTAACCAATGAGTTCTTCTAATACAGGATAGATATAAAGTCAATATTCAGAGCACTTCAGTTCTGTTGCTTTCTCATCATTTCACCTCCAGACCCCACTTTACTCCTTTTACAACAGAGACAAAACCCCTCATCAGGGCTAGGAAGCGGATTCTTTTAATGATTACAAAGTGCTTTGAAACTTGCAGCTGGCATGTGCTCCAGAGCAGGGGTTGGTCAGCACAGAGCTCCCGGGCACATTATCTCCCCTCTGATGCCGGAAAATGACGGGTAGGATAATGCATCAGATTCATCGTGGTTAAATCACCGCGACAGAGGCACCCTGGCTTCACCAGCAGGGCATTTGTACCTTCCTGCAGGGCTCAGTGTTCTGCCAGGAGGCTGAAGGATCAGCCCTGGAGGGGCAGCGGGGCAGCAGAGGCTCCTCCGGGCTGCGAGCTCCTCCTTCCCCACTGATGGATGGCGCTGGAAATGGTACTGAAGGAGCTGGGAGAGGGAGCCCTCCAGGGCAGCCCCTGCAGCTGACTGTGCTGGGGTGATCCACCAGGCTGGGCAGGGAAGGGATCTTTCCACCCCCACGACATCTGTTCCCTGCAGCACTTTTTGTCCCACATGAAGAATTTGTCAGCAAGGGGCAGTGCAGGCCTGAATATGCGGAAATGGTATCCTGCTGACTCTTCCCCAAGGTTATTTCACCCATCTTTGGTTTAGATACACATTTTTATAGATATTCTTGTATTCTGAGCTTTGAAAACTTAATTTATGGTTTGTTATCTCCCCAGCCTATGGAGCCAGCCAAATGTTTGGATGCAGTTTGTGCAAACCCTGCTTCTCTCCAGGTATTTCAGCAATTATTGACAAGGAAACACCTTAAACCCTAAATACTTTAGAGAAAATATGCAGAGCATGGCAAAGAGATGTTCTCCTGGGCTCGCAGTCAGTGTCATAGACACATTTGGATTTCAGTGCCAGGCAGAACATTGCAGATGGCCCTGCAGCCTCTCTCCAGCCCCTTTGTAGCCCCTGGCCATTGCAGATGGCCCTGCACCGCTCACACCATCCCCTCCTGGCTCGGGCAGGCTTAGGGGAAAGCCAGGTCCAGCCCCTGGAGGCAATGAAGCTCCTCTTTAACAAACACAGGCTGAGGGCTCAGCCTTAGAGGCAAAGCAAACACTGAACTCAGGCACAGACAAAATCTGCCTCATGGTCTAATGCTGGAAAAATGCCATCACTTGAATATCTTGAAGCGCAGAGAGTTTCCTGAGGATAATGAGAACAAGAATTGCTCTGCTCTTGCATATGTGGATCCTAAAAGTGGATATGTAGTCAGAGAGCAATCTCACATGGTTCCTGGGAAGAAAGTACCATAATACTCCCTTTCAGACTGAGGGAAATTTATACCGAGAAGGCTTAAAACAAGCTGCCAAAGGCACCATGGGGTGGAGGATGAACAAGCAGCTAAAAGCACTTTAAATTGGAGGAGATGTCCTTTAGTGATTCCTACCAAGATTGTTGGCCTTGTCACTGTCACTGCTGACAGAGGCTGGTGCCATTGGGGCAGAAGCTTTCATGAGAAGTGTACATGGAGTGAGAATCAGGCTGATGGGAGAATCCAACAGGTTAAGCTTTTTATGAGAAACAAACAGAAAATGGGCAGGCCTTGAGAAAAGTTTCACAAAAGCAGCCCTTCTTGGCCCTTCTCTGGTCTCAACTCTCCTCTTTGTCCCTTCCTTTGTGCCATCCCAACAGTAAAAGCTGGAGCTGCTTTGGGCCCAGGAAACCTCACACCAAAGGCTGTGAAGGGACATGGCAAGGAGGGTGTCAAATTGAATTTCATGCAAATACTTAATGTTATTTCTAGAGTGAGGAAGCCCAGCTTCCCTGGGGACAAGGCATGGGGAAAGGCTGAGCATCTCATGGGGCTGGCTCCCTGCAAAGGACAGCTTTGATCCACTCACAGCACAGGAACAGCAGAAATTGTCTTTGGCAAGGGGCACTTCCAGCCTTTTCTGGGTTGTTTTGCATTTGTAACTTGTCCTTAATAAACTACATTTTAATTTGGAGGATTATGAAGATCATTTTAAAGCAGCTTATCTAACACTCTGTTCTCCTTCCTTATTTTTCCCCAAAGTGCTTGTGGGTGATGCAGAAGGTTGCAATAAGCCTTTCTTGAAGGCTGTCTCGGATTAAACTTCTTCACATGGGACAGCACTACTCCCCATAAATTTTAATGAGCACTTCTGAACATTGTATGCGTGAGTTGTGCAGGGGAACAGGATGCAGCCCCAGCAAACCAGAGAGCACAAACGGGCTGCAATAACACAGAGAACCCTGCAACAACCTACCCAAAACCAGCTCCCCTTCCTCTGTGGACAGAGCCACAGCCCCAGCTCGGAGAGGCTCCGGGGCTGGAAATTCACGGGGCTGCTGCACGGTGCCCGTGGGGAGCAGAGCAGGGCTGGGAGAGCAGCGATGGAGAGAGGAGTGCCTGAGCTCACAGGAGGAAAACAGGACAAGGAGCCATCTGGAGATCGCTTTGGGTGCTTCTCTGGCCCCTCTTTGGGGTGATATTTTGATTTCCCTTGGGGATTTGCAGACTGAGACCCCTCCTAAGGGCAGTTCTGTGTGCTGCATCTTCCAGTGCATTTCTTAGTGGTCACTTTGTTTTTCAGAGGTGCAGCTAGACAAGGTGGGAACACAGCAGTTTGTTGGTTTTTTTAAGAAATAGCCCAGCAGTGAGCTCTTGTCCAGGAAGCAGAGATCCCTGCTCAAATCTTTCAGCTCGATGCCCTCCACATCCTCAGCTGCTTTAGATTTAGGCACCAAAATTCCAAACACATTGCAGCAAAACCTTTACCCCAACATCGGACCAAGCCATCCCTGTCCTGCTGAGACTCATTTTATAGCATGACTAAACATCTAAAAAGGTCAACAGCTAAAAAAAAATCTGTATCCTCTCTGAATTTCAGCATTGGTGTGCTCTAAAAAGCATTTTTGTCCAAACTCATTCTACCACAGAATCCCTGTGAACATGTTTTCTGCAGAAAGCTCTTGAGTGAAGCACGAGGCTCTCTGTGCAAAGGGCAGAGGATGTGGCAGGACAGTCCTTGGCATCCTAAACCTGGGCTCCTGACAGCTCTGGAGGGGTTCAGCAGGACCCAGATCCACTGTGAGGACAGAAATTCCTGTTCTGGTTTAAAGCAGATGCCAATACAAAGACTCCTCAGGACTGTCATAATAGAGATTTTTATTCTAAGAGAGTTGTCAGGTACCTAATAACAATACAAAGATTCCTCGGGATTGTCATAATAGAGATTTTTATTTTAGAGGAGTTATCAGCTACCTACCTTTGTCTTTTTCCATTCATTAAATATTAACAACAAAATTAACAGCAGCCAATGTAACCGAAATTCAAAAGGCCCTCAATTCAGGCTGTTAAGGCCCATTAAATCAGGAAATCCCAGCAACCTCCCAAATTTGTCAATAACCATTATGTTTGAAGAGCAAGCAGCCATTTCAGTATTTCACAGTTGTTCTCCAAAATACTTTGATGGCTTTTCCAGTTCAAGCTTGGTTTGCATTTTTAACCGACCTCTGCTGCCAGGGTATCAGCTGCCTCTTTGCTCTGGTCCCACCTCTGTCTGTGCTGTCTGTGCTCAGAGGATGCTGCTCACCTGCCGGGAGGAGGGAGGGATTTGCACACCCCTCACACCCCTCACCCCGCCTGTGGGAGGCACATGGGGAGATGTTCTCTCCAATTTGCTTCTACTCCCTCACCCTATCTCTATTTTCTGGCATGCTCAAAAAGGTCAACCACAGTCTTGCACAAAAAAAATAAAACCAGAGTTGAAGACCTGAGCACATCCCAGCAGCCTCTTGGCTGCTCTTCAGCCACTCTGTTTTTCCCTTGCACATAAAGAGTGAAGGGGTTCATCCAAATCAATAGAGGAGCTCAATTAAATGCCTCTCAGCAGCGTATCAAAGGCTCCTCTTCAGCCCAGCCTGTGTGGGTGCCCATTCCAATCCCTTTGATTTGGGAAGGGCTCACGGGGGTTTAGGAAGCCGAGCAGCAATCCAGCTCTGCTGATTCCCGAGGACAGCTCAAGTGCCGTTCTAGTGGATCTTAAGCTCCATAAAGCAGCTACAATTTATTCCTAGCCTAAAGCTATTGGTCCTGCAGGGGTGTTTTTCTCCTTTCTGCAGTAAAAGTCCTGATAAAATCTGAATTTACTTTTGGGGTGCTACATGTGGCTGCACAAATCCTTCCTGCCACCTCTGGAGTGAATGCCCATGGTACTCGCAGCTGCTTTTCCACCTGAAGCACCTCACAGTCCCCAGAACCCCTGCAGATAAGGGAATTGAATGAAGACACATTTTAAAAAGTTAGAATCAACAATGTGAACTGCAGGTCTCACAGTATCTGTTCTTAAAGCATCTCTCTTCATGGATTTAGTAAACAAAGAAAGACCGTTCAATTTTGAAAAGAAAAAAAAATTAAAACAAGAGTTTCCCTGTGGGAGAGTTTAATTAAGAAAGGAGCAAGCACAAACAAGCAGCATTGTCTGAGGAACCACCCAGGAAGTTCAGCGGTTTGCTTTACAAGTTCATTGCAGTGCTATTTGAAACCAACCTTCCCAACCATTTGCTTCATCAGGAGAAACGCGATGCTCCAGCCCTAATATGGACTAAAGCACATTTTGGGGGGGTGACTTTGTAGATTGAACAAATGCACAGTTTCCATGTTTAAATGCAGTGTTCTCGGATCCCGAAGGAGCCCCTCAAAGGGAGCAGGAGCTCTCGGGGCTGAGCAGGGGGAAGCTGCAGAGAAGATGAACCTTCAGGCAGGGCCTTGCAGGAGGGCACTGCAAACATCCCCAATCAATCAATCCCAGCCCAAACAAGCCCAGTCCTTCAGTGCTCTGTGCCACTCAAATGGATGAATTTCAAAATTAATTGCGAGTTGCAGCCTATAGACTCTGACAGTTGTTTTCTCTTGAAACACATCTCCCAGGATGAGCTCTCAGGGTCAGACACTGAGAATGACTCCAGAGCAGGCACAGCCACCCAGGCACCCTCAAACAGCCCCAAAGCTGCAGCCCCACCAAGTTGATGTAAACTGGGGGTGCTGGGTGGAGCGGGTCTTTGAGTGCAACTTTTTCTGCCAATTTATCATTGTAATGCACCGGTCAGTTCATTGGTTTGGTGAAAAAGTAACAATTCTCAAGAAACAGAGCAGTGGAAGATGACAGCCCGCCGATGGAAAGCGAGTTCTTGCTGTTTCACTCAGTTTTCAATTGATATTGAACCCAGATGTCCTTTTTCTGGCTATGATATCTCAAAGCAGTATCTGCCCTTGTTAAATCCTAAGATTTATGACCGAATGTCTTTCAGCTCTAGTTCAGAAGAGGCCAGCAGAAAGAAAATGCATCTGAAAGGATAAAGGAGTCAGTTCAGGAGAGCTGCCTCCTATTGCTGCCTTTGGGAGGTACCTGCCTGAGCTGCCCAAGTTGCTCCGTATTCTGTTACTTGTAACTTTGCCAAAATTAAAACGGTCAGGGTGGAATTTTCCACCATTTGTTGGTATCTAGCAGGAATGGACAGCATTTCAGAAAAGTTATGTACTTTCAATGGCTCAATCAGGAGAAAATTACACAGCACTAACAGGAATTAGACTGCTATTGGAGATGGTGAAGAATAAGGGATTCACCTGACATTTGCAGGTTGCACCTCTCTGTAGATTAACAGGGAGAGGAAAAGCTTAATTTTAGTGTTTCATACCAATCAGCAGCTTGATTTTGCAATTCAAGTGTCCTTGCAACAAACTAACGGAATGAAATTGCATCAGCTACACCACCATAATGAACCGACCCTGTAGAGCCAGGATTCTGGGAGATCTCCCACTGTATTGCACCAGTAAATAACTCCTGGAGTTTAGGACTCTTCCTGATCCATGGTATAAAACACGCTGTTTAATTCAATAGATAAACTAGAACTTTTAAAAGCATCTGCACCGTTTGCTGAGAAATAAACATCAATGTAACAGATGGTTTTGCAGTGTAATCCACTGGAGATACCAAAGGCCCACGGTGAATTTTCCATGTGATGACTTTTCTCTCAGGCTGAGGGGCTTCCACACTGTGCCCCACTGGGTTTGGTACGCTCGCACTCCACTGTTAAATGTTTTCCACTCCTCCCGGGGATCTCTTCCTTCAGTCCAGCCTGCCCGAGGATTTTCTCTGGGCCAAACCAGAATTTGGGGCCCACCCAGCAAAGCTGTGACTGGAACAGAACCCCAGGTAATGATCAGGGGTCTCCTGACCCCACACAATGCTGTAGAGTGTCCCCATTTGTGACCTTTGGGATTCCACAGGTGGCAGCAAGGAGGGAGCAAAGCCCGTTTGCTCTGTGTTTCAGAAGGGAGGACAGAGCGGGCTCGGGGTGAAACCGGTTCTATATTTAAGGCTGCATTGGGTTGTTATGGCAACAGGAATTCCAGCCACCAGCGCGGGCTCCTCCAACGCCTCGCTGCCATCCTCTGCAGAGCCCAACTTTGCATCACGCTGCAGCCTCCTGCCTAACACTTGGGCTGAAGGGGAGGGGACAAATGTGCAACCCATCTTCTCTCTGAGAGCTTTTTCCTCCAGAGTGGAAAGCAAATGAGAACAGTTTTAATAACTGCCTATGGATACAGGCACCAAAACCCAACTCTAACAGCAGAAACATTCAGGCCCTTTGAGCTGGTGGAGCCCACAGAGGCTGAGAGCCCCCAGCATGGCAAACCCGGCTGGTGTGGCACCAGGGGACAAGCACAGGGCTCCTGATGTCCCCAAGGTGTGTCCCCTTGGGGTGGCAATGACCCTCCTCCCACACCACAGCCGGACAGAGCCAGGGCTCACAAGCACCAGCAGCTGCCCCAGTGCCACTTCCCCAAGCTCAGCTTCTTTTGTCTGACTGGTGAAAGTCTGCATTTCATCCACACATCCGTCTGTGTACTTATATGGTCCTCATCTCCACCATGACCAAATCTCAAGGGCTACCAGGACATTGTTTGCTTTTTTTTTTGCAGCTATCATGCTGGAATTCATAAACAGAAAATCCGTGTGTGAGACACATGCCCTGCTACCACAGCCTCGGCTGAAGCTGCGTCCAAGTTTGGGCACTGCTCATCATGGAAATCAGGCCCTGGCTGGCCAGAGCCCAGAGGGCAGCAAAAGGAGTGACCAGAGACACAGAGAGCAGCTCTGGGGAGAGGGGAAGCAAAATGGGTCAACTCATAGACACAGAAGGCACAGCAGAGATGGGGTAACAGTTTTCTGTTCAAAAAGGTTTCTGTAGAAGAAAGCAATGTTCGTTATCTGCTGAGAATTGGACAAAATATGGTAGGATGGGAGAATGAGGATGAGTGTTGGGAAAAAAGGTGTAAAATCCTGGGGTAGTTTGCCCAAGCAGAATAGGGAGTGGACTTTCAAGAAAATGATCCTTAGGCATCTGTCAAGATGGTCTAGACATATTGATCTTGGCTTGGTACAGGAGGATGGATTAGGAAATGTCTCCATGTCCCTTCCTGCCACACGGAGCTGTGATTGCGCCATGAGAACCTCACACATGCATTACAATTACACACCCCGACAGCCCCCTGGGGTATCAGGGGTCATCTTGCAGTGACCAGAATTAGGTCTGGTGTTTCAGAGGTCACAGAAGGTTTCCAGTGTCCCCCACACCCTCCTCACATTGCACACTCAGCAATTCTCAGCTGCCGTTCCATGGCCACCAGCCTGGAGCTCCCAGCAGCAGCACTCAAGGGGTCTCTGCTCCCCTCGCTCTCAGTGGTTCTCCTTTACCTTAAACTAGCAAATCCTGTCGTTAATCTATCGAGCCCCCACTTAGAAATGGTTGTAATGCAACAGCACCCTCCTGAAGCCCATCAGTTCCTAATTTCCTAAGCTGCTTCTGCTAAACCATCTTGCCTGTTCTGGAATTAACAGCATTTTAATACCAACATGTGGATCCCAATGGAGTGGCTGCTGAGCAACAGGGCAGCTTGAATCCCAACTGATTTGAATGGCAAATACTACAAAAAAAAATGAAAGAGAAAATGAAAAGTCACTGTACCAGTGACCAAAGCAGACAGAAGAGGAGCACCAGCCCAGAACCGCTGCATCATCCACCTACACCCACACATCAGCTTTGCAGCGTGTTCTCTGCTTGGAGTCACTTGTTCTAATTCACCTTGAACTGCTGCCACGGCTGAAGGAAACTTTAGGAGAAACAGGAGAAGCCAGGAGAACACAGGGTCTGCATTACCCTAAAAATAAATACCAAGAGGACTCAGAGTTACTCAAAGGTGAGTAGCTGGAGTGGGGAGAGCCCCATAAAGCAGCACAGGGTCAGTGACAGCATCACCGTGGTGACAAATGCATGGTGGTGACAGAAGTCCCTGTCACCTGGTTCACACATGGCACCAAGCCCTTCAGTGGGCTGTGAAACAGTCCCTTAACAGGAAAACCACAACTATTGCAGTGTCAGACTGCGAGGAAAAGCAGCACATCAGCACTGCAGCCAAGTGTCAGATGGACCAGCTTGGGTGGTTTTGTTCTTGGTAATAAATAAATAAATAAATAAAATTGTGATGATTAAGTGGAAGCAAAGTAGCACTGTTATCAATACAAATGCCTTTGCAGTACATTAAACCCAAGTAATTTAAAGACCAGAGTATTTCACATAAATAATTAATTCTTTTGGGTAAGCTCTATGCCACTATAGCTGTCTAAATTTCCAAGGAAGGGGTTACTTTTTAATTAGAATATGGTCAGTACAAATGCTCGTGGATCTTTACTCGTTCATGTTGGAAGCAAGCTGACTTGGTCACGCACAGAAAGAATAAAGCAGTTCCTGTGTCTCTCTCTAGGTCACACCCAGCAAATCTTAGGGCTGTGAATAAGTGAGAAAGTCTTGTGATGAGAGTGTTTTCATCCCTGTGCAGCACAAAGTTGTCCATGAAGATGCATTTGCTGAGGTCAAACTGAGAAGGGAACCAAGCGCTGGAGGGCCAATGTGATGCAGAATCAACCTGCCCCAGCCCCAGCTCCAAGCAGCTCCTCGCCAGCAATCAGGGATATTCTGAAGGTGGACAAGCAGAGTGCAGATGATTTAATTGCTTTCTGGCTGATAACACTGCACACAACCACCCTGTCCTTGCCTGGATTCCTGGTTCAGAGAGTCCCCGCTGGTTTGTGGGGTCTGGAGCTGGCCTGGGCTGGGGCAGTGCTCTGGGAGCTCAGCCCTGAGCAGAAATATCCCGAGTATTTCCCAGCTGCGTTTGCTGCTCCGGCGGAACTTTCCAGAGATGTTTCCTTCTCCCTGCATGGAAACAGAAGCCGTCATTCGGTGCTGACATAAAATCTTGCAGCAGCAGAAATTGGGCCAGGAGCACAAGGTCTCGCTGTGGTCCCTTTGAGCAGGTTTGCCCGAATTAGGGAATCCCAGCCCGGATGGGTTCGGGTCCCTGGGCCGGGCACCGCGGCGGCTCCAGCCCGTCCCTGCAGTGCCATCTATTGCTGCTCCCGGCTCCAGCGCGGGGAGAGAGGGGCCAGGGAGCAGAGAGAAAAGGAGAATTCCCAACGGGAATAAAGGAAACTTCGCAATTCACCTCACACTGCTTCCCTTAGAAAAGCGGAGAGTGTTTATAATGTCTTTCTGAGAGCCGAGTTCCCCATCAGAGCCGGGGGTCCATAAGGATCATCTCGAAGCCCAGCTCCATCAAGTCCCAGCAAGCCATTGTCCTTGAGCCAGTGGAAAAGAACCGAGAAAATGGGTTTATTGAGTGGTCACAGCCTGCCAAAGCTGCAGCCATCAGCCTTTTCATCGTCAGAGGGTGCGAAGGGGCTGCTGCAGCCTCACACCGAGGGCTCTGCACTTTCAGATACATCTCAAGTGAAACACCCATTCTCAAAGTACCTTAAAGAAAAAAAAAAAAAAAAAAATAAAAAAAAAAAAAAAAGGAAAAAACAACCCAAAACCCAGCAACAAAACAGCAGCTGAGTTTCGAAAGCCTTCCCCAGCACTCACTGCCAAAGGCTGCTTAGAAGTGTTGGTCTCCATCCTCCTCTCAAAGCAGCAGCAGGAGCTGGCAGAGGCAGTGGAGATGTGCAGCCTCCACACCCTGCCTGAGCCGAGCTTTGGAATGCCACCCAACAAAGAACAACATTCCAGTTCTTCACTTCAGCCAAACATTTCAGCAGCTTGTCTCTGCCCTCACACATCTTGCAATAGTTTGTCATCATAAATTGACTCTGGTTTATATTAACTAAACCCTCTCTCATTTAATATCTGCATTGAAAAATGTTGGCAATAAGCATTAGTTCAGAGTAGATTTATAGCCACAGACCGTGTGGAGGCACTGGGACGAATTTCCCAGAACATGAACCTAAGTTTACCAAATAAGAACATGAAAAACCTAAAGAACTGATTCACATCACCCAGCTCACACACAGCAGATACACAAGGGCAGCGGGAATCTGACAGCAGAGACCACAGGCAGACATTGCATTGTTCGTGGATATAGAAGAAAAAACATGGACTGCAGTGTCTCAGGAGGAGAAAGAACCGGAAAGGACTGCAGGATCAAGTTCAGAAATTCACCCCATCCTAAACTGCACCTGGCGGGACACAGGAGACGCTTCCAGGGGAATCAGCCGCTGGCTTGCACAGGGTTGGGAGCAGGGATGAGTGAGATAAGCCTTCAAGACACCTTGATTTTCTAAGAGACACATTGTTCCCTGCAAACTTCCCACTGGGGAAAAAGCCTCTAAAGATAGATTCGTGGGATGTGCAGAAACACCTGTCTCCTTTTCCAAATGCCTTCCCAGATTGTCCCAGCTTATATCAGAATCTCTTTCCCTGCAGTCCAACACCTGGCTTTTGGGCCAAAACAGGCAGGGAAGGAAAATAGGGGGAGTTCAAAAGTGTCCAAACTTAAAGAAAAAAATGATATATTTTTTCTTTGAAACAAAGCTTTGTCATTGTTTAAGAGAAGAACAATGTTGTATCAATAAATAATAATAGAGAAAATAACTAAACAGAAGGGTAAAATAGCATAAACATGAAACATCATGTTTGAGTTTCAGGACAAATGTTTCTCTTCAGCTCAGAACTTTCCTGGTTTTGGTCAGGGGACAAGAAAATCCCCAGCAGACCTAGGGCTGCTCTGTGAAGGGGCAGTGGGAAGGTGGATCTGTACCAGGTATGGCACAAGCTAATTAAACAGCTAAAAACCAGTTACAATGGTTTCTTCTTGGTGGAAGGTGCCAGCTGCAAGAGCAGGGGTAACTCACCCAGGGACATTGGTGCTGTCACAAAATGTGATGTCTCAGAAAACCTTCAAGGCCAGGCTTCCTCCCAGGCCAAGAAGCAAAAGCCACCAGCAGCTTCAGCAGTGGCTGCCCAGTCCCAGCCACTTCACCTTCCCTCCAAACCCAGTAACTCTGAAAAGCTGAGATTCCTTCCCCTCTGGCAAGAACTGGACCCTGCTGTTCCCCAGGCAAGGAGAAATCCCGCTCTTCGAGGAGAGGCCGGCGGTGATGTGTGTCGATAGGGTCACGGGGACACGTGTGGCAGCCCCACAGGTGGGGACACAGGGACACGGGACACAGGGACAGAGACACAGGGACACAGGGACAGAGAGACCGGGGACACGGGGACACGGGGACACAGGGGACACAGGGGACACCAGGACACGGGGACACGGGGACACAGGGACACAGGGACAGAGAGACACGGGGACACAGGGACACAGGGACACAGGGACACACGGACACGGGGACACGGGGACACGGGGACACGGGACACAGGGACACAGGGACAGAGAGACACGGGACACGGACACGGGGACACAGGGCACAGGGACACAGGGACACGGGACAGGGACACGGGACCACGACACGGGACACGGGACAAGGGACACGGGGACAGGGACAGGGACACAGGGACACAGGGACACAGGGACACGGGGACACGGGGACACAGTGACAGAGAGACACGGGGACACAAGGACACAGGACACGGGACACGGGACACGGGGACACAGGGACACGGGGACACAGGACACGGGCACACGGGGACACGGGACACAGTGAACAGAGAGACCACGGGACACAGGGACACAGGGACACGGGGGACACGAGGACACGGGGACACGGGACACAGGGACACGGGGGACACGGGGACACGGGGACACGGGGACACGGGGACACAGGGCACACAGGACACGGGACACACGGACACGGGGACACGGGGACACGGGGACACAGGGACACAGGGACACACGGACACGGGACACGGAGGACACGGGACACGGGACACGGGACACGGGACACGGGGACACAGGACACAGGGACACAGGACACAGGACACAGGACACGGGACACAGGACACAGGGACACGGGACACGGGACACGGGGACACCGATGGGGACACGGGGACACGGGGACACAGGGACACACGGACACGGGACACGGGGACACGGACGGGGACACGGACACAGGGGACACACGGACACGGGGACACGGGGACACAGGGACAGACACGGGACACGGGGACAACGGGACACGGGACACGGACACGGACACGGCACGGGGACACAGGGACACACGGACAGGGCGGGAGACGGAACCGGACACCGGACACAGGACACAGGGACACAGGGACACACGGACACGGGGACACGACACGGACACGGGGACACACACGGACACGGGGACACGCGGACACGGGGACACGGGGACACAGGGACACAGGGACACACGACAGGACACACGACAGGACAGACACGGCACGGGGACACGGGACAGGGACACAGGACAGGGACACGGGACACAGGACACAGGGACACACGGACACGGGACACAGGGGACAGGGGACACGGGACCACAGGACAGGACACGGCACGGGACACGGGGACAGGGACACGGGGACACACGGACACGGGGACACGGGACAGGGGACACGGGGACAGGGACAGGGACACAGGACACGGGGACACGGACAGGACACAGGGACACAGGGAGGACACAGGGACAGCCGGGACACGGGACACGGGGACACGGGGCACGGGGACACAGGGGACACGGGGACACGGGACAGAGGGACACGGGGGACACGGGACACGGGGACACAGGGACACGGGACACGGGGACACAGGGACACAGTGACACGGGGGCACGGGGACACGGGACACACATGGCATTCCGCAGCTCTGCCGGGCTGTGCCGGGGCCGCCAGGGGGCGCTGTGGGAGCGCTCGGCCGCCCTCAGCCCGGCCCCTCCGCCCTCAGCCCGGCCCCTCCGCCCTCAGCCCGGCCCCTCCGCCCTCAGCCCGGCCCCTCCCCGGCCCCACTGCTCTGTCACCGCCCGGTTCGGGTCTCGCTGTTGAAATGAGGGGGTTGCGGCTGTGAGAGGCCCGGGGCTGCCCTGCTCCAGCTCCCCCAGGCCGGTTTGGGCTCTCTGTGCCTGGCCCCGGGTGTGACCGGGCGGTGCAGCCTCTCCAGCCCAGCGGAGCGGGGGTTCCATCCTCCGGCAGCGCACAGCCCTTGGCAGGGGCTCCCTCAGCGAGGGGCTCACCCCGCTCGGTACCCGCCCCTCTGCCCATGGGCTCTCTCCGTGCCCACTGGCGTTGTCACCGGCCCTTGTGCTGCCATAACTCCCAGCCGGACTCATCTGATCCCACACAGACTCTAAACCCCGACACAAGGAGCTCTCCTAAGGACCATGTCCCTGTCACCCCCCTGTGCCCCAGGCCTGGCTGCTGGGCCCGTGAGGCTCCAGGCTGTGCATTCAGTCACTGTGAGCCCTCTGCAGCCGCAGCGTAACTCTGAATTATGAATGAATGAATGAGTGTGCTCTGGCTGCGCTCAGGGATCAGGGATCGGGGATCAGCCCCGTGCTGAGGCTCTGTTGATAACAAAGGCCCTGCTGCTCATCACCCAGCGATGTCAGTAACTGCTCTAATGCAATCAGGAGGAATCGGCGCTGGGGTGAGGGTGGGACAGGAGCCTGGATGCCCGGGAGGGGTTCCCGAGTGGCACAAGGTGGCTGCATGGAGCCCAGTGGGGCTGTCAGCCTGTCCTGTGGAACACAAACCGCAGCAAGGCCGGGGTATCGGCTGTGTCGGGTGACAGTGGTGGCTGTGCCATGGCCATGCTGGGTGGCCATGGTGACCATGGTGGCTGTGCTGGGTGGCAGTGGTGGCTGTGCTGGGTGACAGCGGTGGCCGTGCTGGGTGACCATGGTGGCCGTGCCATGGCCGTGCTGCTATGCCAGGTCCTCCTGGGCTCCTCTTCTTGGCACAGCCCACCCCAAAGGGGTTTGCTCTGAGCTCTTGTGTTTGTTGCTGGCCCTTGGGACACAGGCTGGGGCTTCCCTGCCCTTCTCGTTCTTCCTGTACAGGAGCAATGCCACCCTCCTCCTGTGCAGCCATCCCTGCCAGCCCCTGTGCACTGCTGTGGGGTGACACAGGCCATGAACCCCCTCAGCCGGGTCTGTGGAGACCGTGGGGATGGCCCAGTCAGGTCAGGAACTCCCAGTGCTGCAGGATCAGAAATCCCACGGGCTCCCACCCCATTCCTGTGAGCCACGGGCAGCCAGGCCACCATCGCAGGCAGCAGCAGGGCTGGAAGGAGCCTGGCACCCCACAGGCTCCAGCCCAGCACCGCGGGTGGGAGGAAGCTTCCCAGAAGACGGAGAGCTAAAAAAAGGCAAGGCTTGGAGCAACCCAGGGCTGCCAGCTATTTATTCTAGCATGCCTGTATGCTGCAGAGCAGGAGAAAGATATTTTAAAGCTGCTGCAAGGAAGCTTGTCTGTCTGCCTGGGTTAGTTGTTAAAAAATCCAATTATCAACAGTCCCCAGCACCAGTTCTGAGCCCTGCACCTCCAGCCAAGCGAGCACACACTAACTCACTAAGGCAGCTGACCCCTCCACCAAAGCTACACTGAAGTAGGTGCATGGAAAAAAGGCTCAAGCACCTACACCAGAGGAAGAGCTTGGGGAGCATCCACATCTCACACTCCATTTACTTGTGGCCAGTCCTAATGAAAAATTTCCAACCAGCTTCTAGCATCCAGGGCTCACCCTTTTTGACTCAAACTCTCATAAGCACTTACACGTCCTCTTGGCTTACAAATCTCACCTCCTACTAAAAAAGCACACCCCAACCTCCTGTAAACAAAAAAAACCCCAAAACCAAAAAACACTGCAACCTGTGTTCTTGGATATGTATTTTTTACTGAAAAAATCATTCATAAATTAACAAATACAAAAATGTACAAACACATGGGTAAATAAATGTAATGACACAAAGGATTGCTTTGCTGAGAAGTGTGTGTGTGTTGTAAAACACTAATCTTCAGTGCAAAAACGTCCCCCTGGCACCTCTTAAAAACATAACAGTAAGCTCAAAAGCCATGATGATGGAAAGCTACTTGAGAGTTTAAAGCCACTTCTGATGCTGAGGGGCCTGAAGCGTGCAGCCGTTGCTTAGACAGTACCTCCCTTAGAGAAGCAGAGCTTTACGAGAATTAACTGTCAATAAATAGTTTTGCAAATAAAACCCACATGGCTCATTTAAAAAAAATCAGCATCGCACAGGACCTGCCCTCCAACAGGGCTGACTGACGGCGCTGACGTGGAAGGGGCGAACGAGTGGCCTTGTTGAACTTCAGCTGCCAGAATATGTACAAGTTCTCCTTAATACGAGATTTTTTACACCATAACAGCACATGCGCTTGACAGTATGTTTTTAACAGTTACATTTACTATACAGTATTTGACAGAGCTGATAAGATTAACAGTGCACATTTTTGGATAATCCACATTTTCAAAAGGGAAAAGAAATTCAACATGGTTAGAACGAAGAATGGGATGCTGCTGGGGATGGACCCTTGTGTGCCAACCGCAGAGTGCAGTTCTGAGCAGAGGTAACGGCTTTTTTTCCACACCAGGTGCAACGACTGTCAGGGACATGGAAGGCTGAGGATCCCAACTACGGGAGTTCAACACCTACTCACACACACATGCATGATTCTGGGGTTGTGAACTTGGACTAGTTGAAATACATTCCTTGTTTGAAGCACCATTAAACAAAGACAAGTTTCTAGCAAGGTCTCAAGATGAAAGAAAAGAGGGGCAGGGCAACACGGGTTCAGCACCCGGAAAGGGTCCACATGAATTACAGATCGAGATTCAGAAGTCTTTATTGCTGTATGCGCCAGAAAAAGCAAATCCTCACCTCTGCCTATAAATAACGGGCTGAATCCCCTCAGGAAGCGAGTTTAAAGCACGTGTAAGTTCAGAGACTTTAAAACCTAAGTTACAAACTCATCAGCGCTTTTCAAGGGCAGGCTCGCTGTCCTCTCATGCTGGCTGATAAGATCTACACAAAACTTGTGTTTTCTAAACTAACGTTTTCTGGATACAGGTTAGGAATGCCCTGGGCAGTCACACCCACCACAGATGCGTATGGGGATCATACGTCCACGGAACTGAGAGAACAATGTAAACCATGAGAAGTTAAGGAAACCGAAGGTAAACAATGCAATGAAAAGAGTTAAAGTCCTTCGGAGGTCAAGTACCCGCCCTTGTGTGGAAATACAAACTAAAACCAACACCCAATGTATTTACTTTTAAGTCAGAGAGGTCCAGTGAACATGGCGGTGTCAGTGCTGTGTAAGGGCTGGGACAGAGCCCATAAGCCCAGCTTGCCCACGGTGGCTGTGGAGAAAAGAGGGATGGCACTCGATGGCTGGTGGGCTGTCAGACCAAGCTCTGGCTCTCGGTCCTCATGTTTTGGTGTGTCCTTCATGTCTCTCACTGAGCTGTGAGCCCCCACCTCACCGGCTGTGCCCGTGCCAGCGCTGCCAGGTGCCCAGGGGGACAGTGCAGGGCACGGCCTGGCTCCAACAGCCCCTCAGTGTGCTGCTGGATTGACATGAGAAACAGAAACGAAACCAACCTCCCAACCATTCCAGCACATTGTGCAGTGAGGGCCAGCGCTGCTGTCTGGGGTGGGCTCCTGTGGGAACAGTGGCTCCATCCTGGCCCGGGGGCTGCACTGCCCCAGCCCTGCCAAGGCTGAGCCTGCCCTTGGTGGGACCCAGGCAAGAGCCACGGGACTGATTTCCATATGGCTTTTGGATTCATTTGCACATCATGTTGCGAAAGTGACAGAAAAGAAAGGTTTTTTAATAAATATTCCCATTTCCTCACCCTCCCTGGAACAAGTCACCCCTCTGATTTCTGGAATGAGTGATGACCCAGCTATATTCATCACCCACTGCACTGGAAGATTCTGGGCCCTGGCCCACAAACATTTCTGCATATGCCCAGCTGGAGTCGTGCAAGCAGTCTCACTGGCTTAAAAGGGAACACCTTGCACAAGTACAGTGATGCTCACACAAGTGTTTACAAAACTCAGGACTAAAACGAGTGACCATATGTAAACCTCTCTCTTGGACTTGAGCCATAGGAGAAAAATAAAAAGGGGCAATTTACACAGCATATTTACACTTACACTTCTTTAAGAAGCGATTCTGTTGTATATACTTCAAGCAGGTCATTTTAAAAACCGCACAGATATAGAAGAACGGTATCAGAAGTCGTTTGATCTCCCACCAGGGCAGTTGCCAACCAAATTGCTCCCGACGTTTGCCGTCAAGAAGCCAGAGTCCCTCAGCTGAGCCACTTCCCAGAGGAGAAAGCACATCTGAGGAGAGTCCCAGTGCCAGAGATTGCTGGAGGAGGAATGTGGAGACGAGAGCAGCAAGTCAAACTGTTGTCCTGAAACCCAGAAAGCAAGTGGCAGAAAAAATAAAGAGACTGCTGAGCTCGCTGCCCGGGTATCGGGCTGGATTGGTATAGCTAGGGCAATTTGTGCGTGCACTTTCAGCCTCCTTCTCCAAAATACTGTGATCCTTCATTAGACAAAGTGTTGCTTGTCCTTGATAACCCTTGGAAAAGAAAGTCTAGCGTGGTGCTTTCTTGGTGAAGGGCAGAGCAAAGTTATTTTCTCCTCTCAATATTCGGTCACCAGAGCCAGCTCTGGTGTCAGGTTAACAGTGATGTTCTTATACAAGGCGTCATATGTGACGTTTGGAAAGTAGTTCAAGTTATTGAGGCCGTCCAGGGCTTGCCTTTCTTTTGACTTCCTCAGCAAGGCGTACCTGTGCAACGAGAACCAGAGCCAGAGTCACTTCAGGTATCTCACAGCACCTGCAAACTCCTCCCAATAGAACACCTTCCAAAGAGTCAGTCCCAGCAGCAGCTACAGAACAATGAACTGGGCCCTTGTTAAAGGCAACCATCACATTTTAAATAATTCTCTGTTAGTAAATATTGGAAAATTCCAGAAAAGTCCATCACCTGAAAAAGGGCAAAATGCTCTCTGTGCCACCAACAAGCATTCAGCTGCCAAAACAATCTGTGATTCCTGCCCAAAGCCTGCAGGTTCCATTCCCAGGAGGGGGCTGAGCTTGGGGGTTCTGCCAAGCCCTCACCATCCTGGAGGAATGCAGCTGATGGGTGATGTGATCCTTGCCACTTTTATGAAACCAGACATAGACATGAGCAAGAACAAAACTAAAGGACTTTAGTCTGAGGGATGAGGGTGAGGAAGTGAAACCAGCAGAACAGTGGTTTGGGGAAGGAAACTGCAGCTGGTGGAGCCTCAAGCACATTTAGAGGCAGCATGAGATAGAAGGGCTTTAGGATTCTTTAAAAAATTTACTCACCTTCCTAGGAACTGCACTTCTCCCCGATGATGGTGGGGAATTGATTTGTATTTCCCTGTGTCTCCTTCTGGTCGAGTCACCGAGTAGCCTGCATACTGTACTCTGCGTTAGAAAGGGGAGAAATAAAATAAAATAAACAAAAAATAATCACCCGTTGTGTGTGCTGTGCTGGCAGTGCTTCCAAGGCTGCACAGTCAGAGCTCCTGGGGCTCTGGCCATGGCTCAGCTTTCCCACCCACAGAGCAGTCACAGAAACCTCCCACTGCAGCCGGGGCTGGGGGCATTCACACAGCACTCGGCACCTCAGGACCCCGTTCAGGCACATAGGATACTGTGCACACAGCCAACAATTTTCCAACCAGCACTTCTCTGCTCCCCATCCACATCCCTGCTTCCTGCACAGGCTGGAGCAGCCCCTGTCCCACCGAGCCACCGCAGCCAGGCTGGCTCATCCCCAGCCCGGGGCAGGGGCACAGTGAGCCTGTGACAGTGTTAAAGGTGACAATTGTTCCCCCAGAGCACGTGCCAGGCTCAGCTGACACAGCCACCACCAGGGCCCAGGGAGCCCATACCTGTTCCAGAGGTCATCGTCCTCGCCACCCCAGCCCCAGAAGGCGTTAGGGAATCCGTTGATCTTCTGGAACTGCTCCACGGTCAGGCCACTCACCCCTCCGAAGAACTCGTTGTACGGGAGCCTGAGCAGGAGAGAAAGGTCAGGACAGAGCCCACGGGGCTCTCCTGCCTGCCATGGGAAAGCCTGAGCCCTGACCATGCTCTCTGCTATTCCCTCTATGCTCCCTTTGCACAGAGCCAGAGAACAAACACAGATTCATTCCCAACTTAACAATAAAGAAATTCAATCTAACGCTGGCTCACTAACAGCTACAGCAGCGGGGAGAAAGAGCAGTGCTTACAGGTACATGTACTTATCCAGCTTGGCTGCAAAGTGCCTCGGCATCTGTCCACACCCATAATAGTTGCGGTCATTCTCTGGTATGTGGTCCACATCGTGAAAGATGAGGCAGTCCCAGTCCAAGTCCTTCATTGCTTCCCGAAAGCCAACGTTGAAGAGCATGGCACGATTAAAGGGCTGGTTTCCAGCCTAGCAGAGAGAAAGTTCTTTCTCAAGAGGAGTCCTTACAGTTCATGCTCTGTGTGTGTGTTCTCAGCCCAACGTAGGAAACTAGAGGGCAACCAGCTCCCACATTGGCACCATGAAAGAAGTGATGTATTGGAGCAGTCTACAGAGATCAACCAACACTGAAATATTCAATTTACAGTGCAGGAGCAAAAACAAAGATGCTGAAGCCTTGTTACTCAGACTCATAAAAAAAAACCCCAAACAATTTTGATCAATCTTTTTAAGCTAGAGTTAAACATGGAGACACATTTACTGAGGGGATGAAGCCAAACAGCTGAAGTGAGAGGTCCACGAGCACACCAAGTGACAGTCATGTTTGACATGAAATGCCCAACTCTGCTCAGGCCATTCCTGTGCCTGGGGTATGCAGCCTGGAACTACTGCAGGGATACACAAAGCACCTGCAGCATTGTCTAAACTGCAAACACCTGGTCCAAAGCTATTTTTTAAAAATAGCTCCTACAAAACAGAATTTAAAAAATAAAACAACAACACAAATTCCCGAATCTCTATTTTTCAGATAAAACCAGTCATTTCTGGGCACATCTCTTAACTGTGCCACTTTTAGACAGAAGGTGACAACTTACACAGTGCAACATGACCCCCACAGGTGCCACACGACAGATGTGATCTGGCAGGGACACTCTTTGGGACAGGGCAGAGCCACGCTTGCTGGCAGATGTGTTTTTGGGGCAGCACATCTGGGCCCTGGCAGTGCCACCACCCTGCAGTCACTCACTTGTTCCACGACGTAGAAGGCGAACTGTAAACGTTGCCGCTGCAGCATGGGAATGAGGTGTCTGAAGAGGACAGGAAGGTGCTCGTATCGATTGCGGAATGGGATCAGGATCGCCACCTGATGAGAGAGGACACAGCTCTCACTGCTCCACCCGGGCTGGGGAGCTGGGCTGGCTGATGTTGGTTATAGGAGCAGGAGCAGCACTAAATAAGGTCTCTTAGCTCTGCCACATAGGGCTGAGCCTACAACCCTGAAACCCTTCCAACCCCCAACACATGGATTTCCTCTTCACTTTTTGAGGAATTGTTACTTTGGAAAAATTCAGTGTCATCTTGAGTGGAGGGGAGACCTCACCTCTGCCCAGCAGTGGGGACACTAAAGGAGCCCTTGAGTTCATGGTTTCCTCCCTGGGCACAGCATTCCCACACTTCAGTGCTCCTCACATCACTGCTCTGCTGATGCAGCCCCACCAGAGATGCTCCCATTAACATCTTCCCACTGCTCACCCAGAACTCCCCATCCTCCCACACTGAGCAGGGGCAGGGCAGCCCAGCTCCCGTTACCTTCCAGCGAGGCAGGCAGTCACTCGGCTTCCAGTGCCCTCCCAGCTTGATGGAAGGGTCTTTAGAGAAGAACTGGTGGATATCCTCCATGGTGATCTCGCTCATATTTACATCAATGGGGCCCTCTGCAGAGTGGGGGAAGCAGCAGGGGTGAGGAACTGCTTGGTCCTAGGGCAGCATTTTGCTGCATCCCTGTCCTCCATCCCCAGCACTCAAGTTCTCTTCCCCAGCACCAGCAAAACCAGGAAATGCTGCTGATCTAACACCACTGTCTCCTCAGCCTTTGTGGCTGCTGTTGGAGGCAGCTCTCATGAGAGCTCCACAGCAGCCAGGGTACTCCTCTACTCCTCCCTGCATGTTTCCAGCAGACTAAACCCCTCACCGCAGCAGAGAGCATGTCCCCCCCCGACCCCGAAACATTTGCCCTCAATAGCCCAGTTTCCCCCCTGAGGATGGCTTTGGTGGAAGCATTTCTCCCAGCTGCAGCTCCCTTGGGGTGTCCAAGCCATCTCCCCCAGCAGCCCCAACACAGCTGTACCAGCACAGCTCTGGGACTGGCAGCACTGCTGAGGCACAAGGGAGCCACCCCGCCACCACTGCCCCTGGAAAAGGGCTGCCAGAGTCCTTTTACCAGCTCCCAGCACACAATCCCTCTTTTGTTTGTGTTTGCCAAGCGATGGGCTCCTGCTTCAGCAGGGAGACATGCCTCTGACACAGCAGGGATTAATTCCTGAGGGTGGGTAAACAATGATTTCCCAGGAGGGAGCTGGGCTCTGAACAGTGCTCCCATTCATCCCTAGGTGCCTGGCAGGGAAAGGTGCAGCAGTGGTGAGTCTGGGAATGCCAGTGTGTGCCCTCCAAAGCCATGGGCAGCAGGAGAGGGGCCCAGGGCTGGCAGGATGCTACTCACTCATAGAAGGGAGCCTCTCAGGACATGTGTTGTTGGGGAAGTAGGTAAAGTCTTCAGGAAGAAACGTTGTGGCTTGCAGAAAGGTGTCGTTGTGGCTCAGATCGAGAGCATAATCTGGGAAAAAGAAGGAAAAAAAAAAAAAAAGGAAAATAAAGTTTTCACCTGAGCTGTAGGTCTGTTATTTGCAGCCACCTCCCCAAATGTGAACAGACAAAAGAAGAAAGCAGGTTCTTTCCCAGCAGGAGAGAGGCAAGTCCTCCTGCAGGTCTCAGTGCCAGCTAGGACTGTCAGTGCAGTATGCTACACAGGGCAATCCTGCCTGGAATCCTCCTCAAAGGATCAATAAAAACATTTCCATTACACTTCCCTCTGCTTCACGCTGCAAGAGCAGAGCCCCTGTGCCCCACCTGTCTCTGCCTCCCCATTCCTGCCTCCTTTACCCTCCCAGGGAAGCCCCTCCAGCCTCTCCCACCTGGGGATGTGCTAAGGAGGTTTTCCACTGGGATAATCATTTGCTGGGTCGTGCCAGTACTTATCATCATGTCATTGTTTATCCACTCAAGTACACAGTATCCAAACTACCTCAAAACTCAACATGGGCTGTAAACAGAACCTAAGGGCTTTTCAAGTAGGATAGATGTTATTTTGGATGCTTAATACTGTTCCAAATTTCCATAGTTTTCCCTGTAAGCTGCCATTACCATAGCACACCCTCAGTACCCAGCCCAGGTGACAAGCCACAGTGAAGCTCAACTGCACCTGCCTTTGCATCAAAAAAGGGCTGACTTTTTTATGAGCTCCCTCCCTGCAGACATGGCAGGCAGGTTTCCTCTGCCAGCTGTCATACAGCCTCACTGCAGTGTAGGGATAGTGAACTCCCCGGGCAGTGACACCACCCAGGCACCCTAAATCAGTCAGGGAGGGAAGGTTCTGATCCCAGTGTTAATGCAGTCCTCACTGTGCCATATCTACACCTGCACTCATAGCCCTGCTCCTCGACATGTGGGTGATGATGAGGCTGTGAGGGGGAGGCTGTGCTCCACTCCAAACCCTGCCCAAAGTCTGATGCATTGTTTGGGGCTGATCCTTGCATGGGAGGAGTGAACCTTACGAGCACAGGCTTCTCCACGTGCACAGAGTGAGGGCTCTGCGCAGGCGCACGCCTGGTGAGGTATTTTTTAAGTATGAAACCTGATCCTTGCCATGGATTTCAAAGTGTTTACCCTCAGACTAGTTGAAGCTACAAGTTGAATTCCTGGAAAGCAAAGAGGTTTTCAATTCAAATCCCATCATTTCAGACCTTTTAAGATTTTCACCCCTTACACAAGTTAGAAGTATTTGTTATATATATTTTTATACATAAAAATAAAAGCAGCAGACAATTAATCAAAGCTTCCAGTATAAATGAATTCCTTCAACGTAATTTTCAATGAAAATGGAACGTTAAATCAAAATTACTCCAGAAATACCTGAGTCATTGACGCTGCTGTTCCTCTTGGCATAGGCACTGCGGACCACCTGCTCATACACCTGAGCTCCTATAGTTCGCATGTTCTCCCGGATCATGATGCCTTGGGCTTGCATCATGAAGAGGTAGGTGTTCACTGCAAGGGAGAAAAAGGAGGAATATGTCCATGAGCATGGGTTTGTGTAGGGAACAGAAATCAGGGTCTTTTGGAAGCATTCCCAGCCTCCTGGTGGATTTGAGTTCCCTCCCTCCCTCCAGGAGGATCCCACGTGCCGTGGCTGCCGGCAGAGCTGGGAAGGGCAGGGAGTTGGGAAGTGGAGGCGTGAGGCACATTTGGAAACCCGGCTGGCTGACAAGAGGGACAGACCCGGCCAAACCTGACAACCAGGCTGGAAGACAGCACTGCAGCTTAAACAACAGCACCTTTTGCTGTCTAATTAGGGAGGTTTAATTAGGAAATATCATTAGAAGAGGAAACCAAGCTGTGTGCCTGGAGAAGGGCAGCCATTCCAGACTGCAGCAGCAATGGCTGACGCTTGCCTGGCAGAGATGGCACAGAAATCATCCTCACGCCAGGCTCTGAGCCCCGGCATGGCACAGCCCGGCACGGCACAGCCTGGCACGGCACAGCCTGGCACGGCACAGCCCCGCACAGCCTGGCACGGCACAGCCCGGCATGGCACAGCCCGGCACGGCACAGCCTGGCATGGCACAGCCCCGCATGGCAGCAGCACAAGCTCTGGGTCCCTGGGGCAGCCACGTTTCCTCCCCCTCTCCTCTCCTCTCCTCTCCTCTCGTGCTGACCCCGTGCCCTGGCACAGCTCAGGCTGAGCCCGATTAGGTTTCAGTTGAAGCTGCCACTGAGCTGGCAGGACCAGGCCCCAAAGCAAACAGCAGCAAGCACAGCCCTGTGTCACCAGAGCTGCCATGGGACAGCAGGACAGCCACTGTGCACAGCACAGCATCGCTGGGCCAGCCACAGCCCCCTCGGTGCAGCCATAGGCTTAAGGATGAAGTGGAAAATTAATCTTGCATGAAGATTGTGACCGAGAAGGTGCAACCTAGGAGGCCTATTCTGCACCAGTAATTAAAAAAAACAGGTCAAAAGACACTCCAGGAGGGATGAAGAGGGCACTGGACCAAGGAAACAACAGGGATCCTGCTCAGAGGAGGGCAGTAGCTGATGCAGTGTCCCCAGGAAACATCCATACCAGACAGGTCCTTTCTACAGCAGGAGTATCACAGCCTGAAACCAGCAGCCCCCAGTGCCAGGAATGGCTGGAGTCACTGGGAGCACTGGATACAGCACCAGAGAGCACAGCACCCCCAGCCCTGGGTACCCACACCCTGCACCCCTCAGCCTGCCCCCCTTCTGCACCCACACAGAGGCAGCTCCGGAAAGGCTGCCCAGATGCATTTCCCAATCCCAACTGTATTTTGTTTTCACACAGTAAATATTTGCAAGGGGGATGGAGCCCCACGTCATGCCCGGAGTCCATGCCCAGCCTGTCTCTGAACCATGGGAAATCACCGCATTTTCAGCAAGAAGGAAGGCTGCACGAAGTGCTTGGCAACCTGATGTCTTGAAATGCAATTTAAAATGTCCATTTGCAGCCCCTCCCTTCCCATACACGTACCCTTTGCAGTGGAGCCACCAACAGCACCTGAAGCCAGTGGTTGCAGCAGCAATGAGCAGGAGCTGGCTCAACCAAAGCTGCACCCAACCCCTCTTGGCTCACCAGAGTGATGCCAGGCCAGCTGCTGACAGCTACAGCACAAATGTGAGTCTGGTGCAGTTTGTCAGCATGGTACCCCTGTTGCAGTGACAGCAAAGGGTACCGAGTGCTGCTCCTCCTCAGAAAGACAGGGAATTTGCTCAAACAGATGCCCAGGGATAAGGTTTAAGGAAAAGCTGGTATTTTGATAAGGCACCACAGCCAGGAAATAAAAGTGGCCATAATTCCCCATGCAAAGCTTTACACCCAGCCTCAAAACCTTTATACATCAGCTCGGAGTTGAGCACAAAATGGCATCAGTTCCCAGCACCAGCTGTTCAGCCCCAGCACAGCCCCAGCTTTGCCAGGCCGCTGCCCAGCAGCATTTCTGGAAATGGGAGCTGGCAGAAAGGGGCTGTTTGGGGTTAGCAGTGAACAGCGAGCAATGCCAACGGGCTGCTGGAGCATTGGGGTGCAGGGCAGGATGCACAGGGCAGCCCCAGCCCAGCCTGCCCGTGCAGGTTGCCCAGATGACCACAAGCCTTTCTGTCAGTTTATCAGTCCAGCTGCAGCCTGCTCGGGTGCCAAGGAGACACGTTCAGGTTTGGTGCTTGTGGCACGCGGCTCTCGAGGCCGTGTCCTGCCCCAGTGACACCAACCCTGCTGCTGGCACCAGGCTCTACCAGCAGACAGCACGGAATAGCACATCCAGCCATGGAAACGGCATCCTCAGAGCTGAACGAGCACAGCACAGCATTGGCTATGAGGGACAGCAGCCCTGCAGCCCCAGCACAGCCCCAGCAAACAGCGGGGGTCAGCGACTGCCCAGCACCCTCCCAAAATCACAAAGGCTACTCAAGAGCCAGGCACAGCTTCTCTGCACAGAGCAATACAGGCTGAAGGCACTCAGCTGAGCTGTTTGCCAGGCCCAGGCTGGTGCTGAGGAAGGGGCAGCAAGGCTGCATCTTCCAGCCCGTATGGAGCTGGGTCAGCAGCGAGAAAGAACTCGCTGCTGCTGATCAAGTAATTTCACCTTCTACTTCATTATGCTTTGACTTGCTGGGTAAAGCAGAGCCAGGTTTGGTGAAGCATGAAAGAACAGGAGAGACAAATCAGCATCCAATCCCTGGTTGATTTGAGGAAGAGGGAGGTTTGTCGGGCGCAGTGAAAGCGCCGTTTGTTCCCCTCGGCGGCGGCAGACGGAGCAGGGCCCCGCCACAGCCACATGACACGGGTGGCTGGGCCCAGCTCAGCGGGATCCTGAGCACACTGTCACAGCAGCACCATCCCAGGGCAGCAACAACACCGGCTTTGTGGCGGGCAGCAGTGGCCTTTGCACATGTTAACCCCTTGAAGCAGATGACTAAGGAGATACCTGGCCAAGGATGAGCTGTACCATCAACATGCCAAGCACCAACATCAAGAGCCCCCACGACCACATCAGCCCAGGGACCAGAGCCCCTTCTCCTACCCACAAAACAAAACACCTGCACGAGATAAGCTACACAAACACCACATTTATCCAGAACACTCAATTCATTCAGATCAGAAAATCAGATTTAAAACAGGTTGTTGTAAACATTTTACTCCCTGTATGCACACGGTGCTTAGATCAGCTCCAGGGGCTGCTGTGGACAGGTCGGGGTCTGCACCAGCATTTTGGAATCACTGTACTGAGCTCAAACATCACTCCTCCTCCATTTACTGCCCTTTTGATGAGCAAATTAGCCATGTTTTAAATTAATTAAGCCTGACCTGGCTGACCCTACAGAGCCCAGGGCATCTGTACCCAAGAGGCGTTTCCCAGAGCCAGGGTGCTGGAGATGCTGATGTCCCCTGAGCATTCACTGCTGCAGACACAGGCTCGTGGTGGACTTGGCCTGAACTGTGGTTCAGCCAGAAAGCAATTCTCCCCGTTGTGATATATTGCTAATCTCATCACACAGGATGATCTCGGAAATTACATCGGCCTGCTGCCTTTCTTCCCTTTGAGCACGCGGCACTTGAGAGCACATCCATGGAGTGATAACAGCCCAGCTACAGCGACTGGGCAAGGACAGGAGAGCCATGGCAGAGGGGACTCGTTCCTTTTTCTATTAATTTCCAGCAAACCCTCATTGCCCACCCAGAAAATTAGCAAAATTTAAGAATCCATTTGCCCAAATAACTGCTTGAAGATTATTCTTGTTGGTTCATTGGACAAGTCAGCCCTGCTGTGATTTAAACACACAGAAAACTTGACAGCTTGTTACCAGCTGGAGCAGAGGCACACAGCTGCACCCCGGGGCATGGCACCTTTGGGATGCTGCACCTCAACCTCTCTGCTCACAAGCAAACAGGGAGAGCAAGTGCTCACCCAAACCAGGAGTGGATGCAACAGCTTCAGCCAGGGAAGTAAAGTCCAATTATATAAAATGAGCACTGAAGTCTTCCTGTAATCATTTCTCTGTTAGTATTTTTGGAGCACTTCTAATCAAGAAACAGCTGACTCTCTCATGGAAAATTAGTTTCAACGTGATGATATGTACTAGAAGAGGCAACAGGGTAATTTGCAGCTTGGGAGCTGATTCAGAAGAGGACCGAGTGTGATCCAAGCCAGCACCAACACAGGAAGGGGACAGACCTCACACGTCTCGCTGCTGACCCTGCCACGCTTCCGTTGCCTGAGGAAAGGACCTTCCTGCAGCATCCCCCTGCACGGGGACAGCAGGGTACCCGGGCTGGGACACAGCCTCTGGGGCTGGGGGCAGGAAGAGGGGCCAAGTGGCTCACAGCAGCCCCGCGTGCCTTCAGCAGTATCAGCACCCAGCACAGCAGCCAGGCTTTCCTGAGGAAGGAGCCCGTCTTCCTCTGCTTTGAGATTTAAGGCTTTCTGTCACATTCAGCATTTTTCCCATTCATTAGTCCACTCATGCTGCAGAAGCACAGAGGGGCTCTTTGAGTTTTTCGTGGTCTCACTGCTACGTGCAGCCTTTTCCTGCTGGCACCTGGAGCCCTGTCCCAGCACGGGCACCCCCTGCCAGTCCCTGGAGCCTGCATTTCTACCAGCACAGTCACAAACCAGTGCAGAGCCCCAGGAGCTGCTGCTGAACACTCTGCCAGACACGGGGAGTGAGCACAGTGTGCCCAGCACATTGTGGACACCTCACACGGGAGATGCAGCAGCCACTGGAAGGGTGAGGGTCCCAGCAGCAGCAGGATGGGTGCTCGGGTCACCCCAGCACCCTGCCAGGGCTGGGAGGTCCTGCCCGTGCAGACACTCCCTCAGGGCCCAGAGACAGTGAAACCAGCAGTCATGTCTACCTTAAGCCTTCTGCTAAGCCCTCCCAGCAGATCCCCAGCATCAATCCAGCTCCATTAGCATTAGCAATACAAAGGGGTTTAATCAAACTAAGCCTCTAAGGCACCGATAGACAGTTACGATAGTCTTAACTCATAAATAACCCAACTAGGAAAAGCAGCAGCATCTGAGTGTTAATACACCGTGAGACCTCTGTCTCTATTAGCTTTCCAGTGGCACCGTATTCCCCAGACATGCTGAGTGCCAGAACAATTAAATAAGAGGTTCCTATTAGTTTTAGAGAATTTAATATTAATGCCATCACTGTTACTTAGCCCTTTGCCTCTAAATAGCACAGGAAGGAATAATTTGATACATTAAATGGTCTAAGAATTAACAGTGCAGCAGCAGCACTGAGCTGGTAATTACAAACCACTTGTCCCCAAAATTGGCAAGTTGGCAGCTTGCACGTGCACAGAGCAAGCAGGAAGATGGGTGGCTAAAGTGACACTCAAAAAACCTGAATATGGGAAATTTGTATCTGAACCATCATACAGAAAAATGACCCTGGGGAAGCCTCAGCAAGGGGAGGAAAATCCACATTATTCTAAGAGACCCTAAATGTTTTATGTACACATTTAAAGCGGCAACTTCTATTTGCAATCCCAAAGCTGCCTGCACTGAGGTGTTTGTGCCACTCTCTCTGAAAAGCACCACACTCGTTTTAGAGCAAGAGCAGCACAACATGCTCTGCAAACACGGCAAAACTCAGAAGAGCAAGGAACTCACAGAGCATGTACAGCACCAAAGCACCCATGGGAGGAGCTCTGCAGTGTCAGCACATGCAGCACCCAGCTCCACACAGGTGGGAAAACCAGGAGAACAGAGTTTACCTGTGCACCAGGGCAGCAGTGCCAAGGATGGCTGTAAAATCACACAGGGCTTCGCAAATCCCAAGAGCAATCCAGAGCTCTGCTGCGGTTCCTCTGTGAGGAAGGGCACAGTGACACGTGTGGGCTGGAGCACAGAGTGGAACAAGCATTTGCCCGAGTTAAATATTACCCTTCCTCAAGAGATTCAGACTCTCCTACTTTAATTGCTGCTCAGGAGATGCAATTGCACGTGGCTGCATGTCCTGTTTATTTTCCATCCCTCCATGCCCATCTCCAGCCAGTCTGCTCTGCCCATCCCGCTCCCTTCAGGGTCAGCACAAACGCTCCCAGGAGGAGCAGAGCAGAGCAGAGCATCCTCTGATTCCCGTGCAGCACAGCACAAACGCTCCCAGGAGGAGCAGAGCAGAGCAGAGCATCCTCTGACTCCCGTGCAGCACAACACAAATGCTCCCAGGAGGAGCAGAGCAGAGCATCCTCTGATCCCGTGCAGCACAGCACAAACGCTCCCAGAAGGAGCAGAGCAGAGCAGAGCATCCTCTGATTCCCGTGCAGCACAGCACAAACGCTCCCAGGAGGAGCAGAGCAGAGCATCCTCTGATTCCCGTGCAGCACAGCACAAACGCTCCCAAGGAGCAGAGCAGAGCAGAGCATCCTCTGATTCCCGTGCAGCATCAGCACAAACGCTCCCAGGAGGAGCAGAGCAGAGCAGAGCATCCTCTGATTCCCGTGCAGCACAGCACAAACGCTCCCAGGAGGAGCAGAGCAGAGCAGAGCATCCTCTGATTCCCGTGCAGCACAGCACAAACGCTCCCAGGAGGAGCAGAGCAGAGGATCCGCTGATTCCCGTGCAGCACAGCACAAAGGCGCAGCTCTCGGCCCGCACACCAAATGCGCAATCAAAGGCGCTTCAGCAGGCGCTGACACGGACACCGACCCGACCTCCTGCTGCTGCTACCACTGCAAACATTTACACTTGCAAGCACTTAGAGCTCCGAGTTTGTTCCTGCGGTTCATTAGGAGACAAAGGGGTGGCAATTCCCGCATCCTGGACACCCGCTTCAAGCGTCAGGAATCCCAGCGCCTGAGCCCAGTGCTCACGTAGGACCAGGATGAACAAACAGAGGGAAAGCTTTCGTTAAGAAAAGTAATGAATAAAAATGGAGTGAGTGCTTGGGCAAGCAAGCGAAAGGAAAAACAGGCAGATCGTCCCCAGCAGTGTCCTTGAAGCGGGAGGGCGGGGAAGGGCACGGGCTGCTCGGGACAGCTCCTCATCCCCGGGCCGTGGGAATTGGCACAGCTGCCGGAGACAAAGGAAATCCTCCCGTGCAGGCAGCCCCCAGCAGCAGCCGGGCATCCTGCTCGAACAGGCGATCACAGACATGCAGGAGCACGGGGCAGGTGCAGTGGTGCTGCCCAGGACATGCAGGCAATGGGAGTTTCACCAGGGCTGTCCTTCACCAGCTGAAGCAATCTAGAATACAGTCAGACCACAGCAGAGAACAGGAGACAGAGCATTTGGATTTAAAATTTCTCTACACAGTACACACGAGTTAAATAGATTTTGAAATCACTGATTTGTTAGTCCTCCAGATTAGGAGATTATATCCCTTGGAGAGTATGAAATTGTCAAAAACCAACTTAAGAGTTACGGATTTACTCACTCAGTTTACGCAATGCAAACTGCATTGTCTGGAGCTTTAACACCCCGACTTTGATGGAGAAAAAGAGAACAGGTTCTGTTGTTTAGTATATCCCCCCCAAAAAAAACCAAAGACCTGATTTTTCAAGCATGTTTTACGAGTTCAGCATGGCTGAACAAAAAGGGTTATCACATGCACAGCCTCATGTCTGTGCAAGAGAGCTGTTGCAGGGGGGTTCCAAGAGGCTGTTCCAGGTCAGCGGTTTCCTCTGACACCAGGCTGGACCATCTCTCTGAGGCTGAGGAGCCCTCCCAGCTGGCAGTGGCACAGGATCTGTGTTTGCAGCATCCAGGACAGCAACGAGACCCGCGGCACATCTTCCACTGCCATTTATGGCTAAAGCATGGTCCAGCGTGCCCTATTTACATCTTGTCTCCAAAAAAAAAAAAAAAAAAGCACGGGGAAAGCCCTGCTCTCAGCCTAGCTCACCCACGGTGCGTGTGTCCCAGCGGATGCACTCCTTGCCACAGGAATGAGTGGCAGGGATTCTCTCTCCCGTGCAGGGCTGGCCTGTGCCAAGCCTGTCCTGCCCTGACATCAGGAGGGCAGGGATCAGCAGAATCACCAAACTCCCCGCTGAGGGCACCCCAGAGGGGCATGGCAGGGGCAGAGCACAACACTGTGCCCTGCTCACCCTGGGCACTGCCAGGACTGCCCTGCCCAGCAGGACACGGCCATCTCCAGGAGCTGCAGCCTCTCCTCTGCTGAACCTCCACTCCCATTCTTGCTGGGAATAAAAGGGACAGGTCCCACTGCCAGTGGGAATACCTGCTAGTGGGAATAAAGCATCCTGACCTGCCTCAGCCCTGACAGTACAAACGTTGCTTTGCAGCGAGCACATTTTGCACCACCGAGACCAAGGAGAGATCCCTCTGCAGCAATACCCAAAACTGTCCCTGTTGTGGTTTCTCCTCTGTACATTGCCAGGACCCGGGAAAGCACCATCCCAGCAGCCAGGGAATGAGCACAGCCACAGCCCCACCTCCACACTGCACATCTGCCTGGCTTGCCAGCCCTTTCAACTCCTAAAAAATTCTCCAAGCTGGAATTCTGCAATCACATGGGAAGGTTGTTGTCTGAGACGTTAAAGGCAGCAGCTGAGAGCTCCCTGCCAAGGGTACTCTCACTATGCAGTGCCATTTAAGACCCACAGCAGCTTGGCCTCCACAGTCAGATTACAGAGTTGCTCTTGTCTGCAATAATTAAAGGCTACACTATGAATGGCCTCTCCAGCTGCTGTTTTATTGGAGGCAAAAAGCTATCAGAGAGAGGGTGCAACTGTGAACTTCCAACACACAGACCATTACCTATGGGATTTTGTAAGAGCTCTAACGTCCTAAGACATTCATTAGCTTTGTTGTGAGCTTTGCAACCTTGGAACACATAACATTTTTTTATTACTTTCTTCTGCCTGACAAGCAAATTGGTAATATAGCTGCTGTAAATAAATTAACTGATTCCATTATTAGTGTAGAGGATGACATCACTGGAAAAAAATCATCCCTCTATCCATGAACTTACTTAACACCTAAGTGCCCATCAAATCACAGCCTGTGTGACGCCTTCCTATGTGCCAGCAGAAAAGCAAGGGCACGAGTCTGTCTGGGATGCCATGAACAGAAGAAGCCCTTCCTTCCATCACACCACAGACCTGTGCCATCAGTGCCCGTCAGGACCAGACCCCAGGGCTCGGCACACGCAGACCCTGTGGAGGGTCAGGCTGTGCCTCGTGCTTCCCCCAGCATTGCCCTTCTCTCCTGCCTCTGCTGACTCGTCCCTCCCTCCCTGATATGGCCAACATTTACCAACAGTGTGGCCACGCTGGCGCCAGGCACAGGAAAACCCTAAACCTTATCATGGGAAGGGGAATAAAATGCCCTGGCATCAGAGAGCAGATCTGCACCGCCCTGTACCGCAGCACCACACTCAGCTGTGCCATTAAGTTACACATTAATCCCAGATAAGCAGCCACAAGGCTATTGAGCCAGCGAGCTCAGCAAGGGATAACACTTGCACAGCCCCGAGCTGTGACCGGGGCCATGGGACATCACCCAGGAGAGGGACGAGGAATGGGAAGCTCATGGCCCCAGACTCCCACCCCACCCGGCTCTCTTGGGTTTATACAAACAGGGAAGGACCTGCAGCAATTCAGCAGAGGCTGCTTGGATCAGGCTGTGGAGATTCTGCTGGGCACAGAACGCCCTGCCTGTCCCTGCCATCACTGCCTCCTCCTGCCCCATGCCACCAGCCCCCATCTGGCTCTGCAATTGCTTGGGGAGGGATGAGCACACACAGGGCCACATCAGGGAACAGCAAACACCCTTTTCCTCCTTCCCTCTCCCCCACTGAAACACCTTCAAGACCCTCACAAACAGCAGCAACTGAAGTTTCCTTAAGAGAGTTGAGTGTCTGCTGAGAGATCTGATGACTTGCTCATCAATATGTGCAACAGGGCAGAGGGGAAAAAATAATAAACGAATCAGTTCCAGCCTGTCTGTAGGCAGAAGTTAAGCTCTGCAAACACAAGTCACACATAGAGCTACCTTGGAAAAGCTGAACATGTCGGAACGGGAGGCCAGTGCTTCCAGGTGGAACAGCCAGAGGAGCTGAGCAGGCAGTGAGGGCAGGATTCCTCTGGGCCAGGGCAGCCCTGAGGAGCCCCAGGAAGGAGCTGGTTTGGGTTGGTGTCCCACAGACCCTGCCCATATCAGCTCCTCCAACTCACTGGACATGGCATGAATCCGCAGTGATGCAGCAGCCCACCCTCCTCCTCCTCCCCACCAAGGCACCAGCCATTCCCTCCACACTGGATAATGAGATTTTAGATTACACCAATTTATCCACTCAAGTTACCCAGTTTGTGCAGGTTGTGTTTGCTTCCCCAAGCTCTTACAGCTAAAGGCCATCCTCCCCCACACGGCTGAGCCCTTGGCAGCCCGGTAAGTGCTGTGTTTGTCTGGCAGCATTCTGTGATCTTTGGGCATTTGTGACCCCCTTCCCAGCCACGGGTGCACACATGCCAAGGGGGTGGCTGGAGGTGGGCAATGTGGGGAAAAGGCTCAGGGTCAGTACCCACCGTCAGCCCTACTCTGCCAACAGCTTTTCACAGCGCAGCAGCAAACCAGACAATTCCCATATTAACTGGCATTTTTTCTTTTCTAATTAGTGCAAGCAGGGTTAACCTAGAGCACCCTGGAGCTGGGCAGCCCCCACCCCCTTCCTGCTGCAGCTCCCTCCATCTGCTCCTGCCCCACGGCCCTTCCCAACGCGATGCACAGAACAACCAGCCCTGGAGCTGCCTGGCAGGAGCAGGTACCAGCAGAGATCCTGCTGCTGCAGCCTAGAAACCATCAGAGCATTTGGTACAGCCCAGGACACCGGAAAGCTGGGCTGACAGAGCGATTGCACACCAGCAAACCTGCCCAAAACACAAAGCGATGCTTGACCAATCCTTGCCTATAATTACACACACACGTTAGGGCAGGAAGATGCATAATGGGTTTGGGCTGGACGATAACTGAGGCAGCACCTTATTTGCAGGTTTGATTAGCAATAAATTAAACATGGAACACTTTACACCCAGTTGTCACACAAGATGCTCTGCCAGCCCCACAGCAGGGCTCACCAGGAGAGATGGGGCAGCCAGGAAAAGGGGCCCACAGCACAGCCAGGATGTGACAGAGCATTGTCTGTGAATTTGCTCCAGAGTTATTCCTGCTGCAGCAGGCAGCGAGGCAAAAACAAGGAGGTCTGAGAGGCAGAGGGGAGAAATATTGGCAAAGTCTCAGCACTGCTTTAGGCACAGGGAAGGAGCAGGGATGCTGTGGGGAGCACCTGCTGCTGCCTGAGTACAGTCTGGTTCACCTCAAAGCAGAAGCTGCCCGTATCAATCTCCAGCCAAGCCTTTTGGTTGGGTATTTTCAGTTCTACAGGCAGTGCCCAGTTACAGAGCAGGAGAGCTTGTGACCTATGTTTGCCCTCCTTGCATCAAATGGCAGCAAGACAGAAGCTGGTTCCTGGAATCAACTTCTCCTTTTAAGAAAAGATGATTTGAATAACCAGTGTATTTTCAGCAGCTTGCTCAGCCGGGCTGTCTCACTGCACACAGGTGAAGTGGCACAGAGCACGCTCACAGCTCACAGACATGGGGACTAACACTCTTCTCGTGGCAAAAACCCCAAGCCTCAGGAAGGGGACACCACACAGCCTGGACAATGTGCTTGCCCTGCCACTCCAGGCAGACCCTGACAAGCACAACAGCTCTTAACTGGAATGTAATTTTAAACTTGCCTCAATGCCTGCCTAGAGGGACAGCTCCTAACCGTGGGCTCCCTGTGCACAGCCAAGGCCACAGCAAGGAGAGAGCACCTCTGGGCTGGCAGCAGCAAGGAGCATCCTCTGCTTTGCTCCTCTGCCACCAGAGTCCTGCAAGTGCCAGGGCAACGCTGCAGTGGGGACCTGCACAAGGGCAGAAGAGACCCTTGTGAGCTCCAGGGCTGCTGACAGCCACTGCAGGGGTCTGGGGGCTCCCTGCGTGAGCAACACAGAGTCTGGGTCTGCTGCAGCCACACAAGCTCACAAGAGTCACAGCTGCTTTTCTAGAAGGTGGAAGCCTGACTGACAAGTGCCAGAGCATCTCACTTAGCTGTCAGCATGAAGCTTTATGTATCTGGAAACATGGTGTTGAGCTGAAAGCTAGAAAAGGAAGCCTTTTCCCTGAAATCCTCCATGATGGTCAATGACTAACAACATTCTCACACACCTACCTCCTATCACCTCAGACTTCTTCAATCTGGTTTTGCATTTGGTCACTGCTGCCATCAAACCTGCCTGCTGAACTTCCCAGCTTCTTCAAAAGCAACGATTGCCACACGTATAGCAATGTTGCCTCATAGCTGGTCTCCAGGCTGGCATTTCCAAGGGCTTTGATCCATTCCAAATAAGGCAATCAGCTTAGCCCTTGATTAAATACATAGCATAATCCACCTAAATCTTGTTAGCCGAGAAGCAAGTTGCTCGTCTCACCAGTTGTGGGTGGCATTGTGTGTCAGCACGGGGCAAGCAGGGCTGTGCAGGGTGAACGTGTCCCTCAGGCCACATCCTGGGCAGGAGCAGCACTGGGGCATCGGTGACCACAGCAGGGCTGCTCCAGCAAACTCCTGTGGACTCAGATCTTCATGGGATCCTTCTTCCCCTGTACCACACAAAAAGCACCCACGGAAGGTGCTCGCCCCCTCCCAGCTGGCAGGTACAGGGCACTGGGGGCTCCACAGCTAGCAAAGCCCTAAAAAACAATCCAGGAAAAGAGAAAGCACTGACCCTGAGCAAGGGAGCCAGGCTGCAACACGGAAGGAGGATGTGCTCCAGCTTTGGGGGAATTTCACACACAGCAGTTTTCCCTTGGTCAGGAGGAATCAATCAGTACCCAGCACTGTAGAGCCTGAGCAGGACAGGATGGTGCTGAGGGGAAGCACACCATGACAAGGACAGCTACTCCCCTGGCCTGGCTGAGCTGCGGGTGTGCAGCCAGGGTGAGACAGAGCCAGGACATCAGCCTCACACACACACACACACACACACCTCTCCATCTGCTCTGGCCAGCTTCTGCAGCTGAGAATGCAGCAAAAGCAGTGCTGCTTCCCTCTGCTCCCAGGCGCCTCTCAGCCCTCTGCACCCCAGAGCAGTGCACACGTGCTGTGCCATCCCCAACAGCAGAACACAGGGAACGAGGCAGATTGGCAAATCTGGCAAAAGAAACCTTCCTTCTCCAGGTGAGCCCCATTCCTCTTCTGTGACAAATTCCCTGGAATCTGTGATTGCTCCCTATTTCCTGCCAGGTTTCAGACCCAGCATTTGGGGACTGCCTCAGCATGGAGGTGACCCACGGGGGGCTGAGCCCAACCCCCAGGCAGGATCTGCAAATCTTTGTTGATGCTGCATTAGCAGTTCCAATGCTTCCTGCAGCATCAGGCACATTTCAACAGTCACTGGAAGGATTCTAAGTTAATTTAATGCTGTTAACACATTATATGGCTTCTGGCATCCCAATTACCCCAAAATGCCCAGGTATAGATTTGAGGGGAGTGCAGGGAGTAGGGAAAATATTATTTTAAAATCAGTAAGGAGGGGAAAAAAAGAAAAATGTCTAGGACACACTCCAAAAACAGTTTCAGGCAGATCAGGAAAATACTTCACAGGATTAAAAAAAAAAAAAAAAAAAAAAAAAAAAGCAGCCAACTGAGGCAATATCTGCTTTCACCAAACACTAGCCAGCAAGGCTGAGCAGAGCTCAGCTCGCCAGTCACCAGCTGGTGTAACAGGAATCAGGTTTTTGGCACGGGGACCCTCCCCCCAAGCCGGGCAAGGGAACAGGCTGCCTGCAGAGGAGCTGGGATGATAAATGACAGCAGTTGAGCACTGCAGGGGCATTTCACCGCTTCAGAGGTTGCTGCTATAACAATCTTCTCTGACTCAGCAGCTGAAAGGGACGCCGGGAAGGAAGCACCATAAAAAAAAAAAGTCATGCATTATTAATATGGACTCTGGCAGCAAGACATGAGTTGGAAAAACACTGAAGGGGGGGAGAAAAAATTGACTGCAGAATAAAAACGAGCTGCATGTGTGGAAGCATTTCACACTCCTGCGGGAGTGAGGGCCACGCTGTGCCCCTCCAGGGTCCCCAGCTCCAAGGGAACCCTGCATTTGCTGACAGCAACGCGATAGTCACGGTTTTCTCCCTCGACTGAGGCTGCTGCAGCCTGTGCAGAAACCACCATGAGCCCTGGGCACGACCCGCGCTGCCTTCCAGCTCCAGCAGCTCCGGCCTTTCCTGCCATTCCAGCGGGTTTGTTTTGATTTACCTGTGCTCTGTGCATGGGCTGCTGACTCGCTGAGCTGCCCCGGTGCATCCCCCAGCCCGGGCTGGCAGCTCAGCCCCAGCAGCCGTGTCAGAGTGCCCAGGGCTCGCAGCCACAGCCCGCAGCTCTGCCAGCCCCGCTGACGCACAGGGCACCGAGGCAGCCACTGGAACGCCTTCCTTTTCCTGCCAGGTAGGGAGGGAAAAAATATCACTTTGCACTTGACTACCTGGTGCACTGCAGTGTTTGCTTTCCTCTTCTATCGCAACTGCTTTGTACGGGTTTTTTTAGAGGCACTTTGTAAACATTAGCTTTCATGTAGCCATATTCTCCGCTTTCCACCCCAAATCCTTGCTCCCACCCTGCTGCTGTGGGCAGACACCATCAGTCAAGGGTGTGCACTCTTGTGTCACTGGCATCTGATGGCCCTCGCCCTGTCCTGTAAGTGCAGGAGAATGCTCCGAGCCCCACTCAGGAGCCTCTTGGCAGCCTAAAGCACAGTTTAAAGTCCCAGCACAGCCAGATCCCCAGCCTCTCCAAAGCAAGGGAGGTGGCTAACACAGCACCAGCTTTCAAGAGACTCCTTTGATCATTTGCATGGCAATTGCATTCGATAAAACTGATCAATTATTTTGCCATAAAATTCTCCAGACACACAAACAAACACTGGTTGAACTGCTTATGCCACAGCCCAACCCACAGCGGTGCAGTGGGCGTTCTGCCTGTATTTGCTTTCTTCCATTACGTGTGCAGTGGCATCTTCCATACAGAAATAGTTGTCAACCTTTACCTTTCAGATTAGAAAAGCACAGGGAGGGAGCAGCTTCACAGGCACCATCTCACACACAGCCCAGCCATGGCATGGACACACGCCTGCTCATCAGAGCAGGAAAACAGGGGGGAAAACAGGGGGGAAAACAGCACAAACTCCAACTGAGCACGAGGGCTGAGGCACAACCCAGAGCGAAAAGAACACAGTCCCATTTGCACCATCATCCCCTGGAGCAGCCTCTTCCCTGTCACAAAAGCTGGGGACAGAGATGGACACCTCTGCTTGCATCCCCTGTGCTGCAAGGGAGGCTGCTGAGCACCCCAACAGCATCTTCAGAGGGGCCCCAGGAAGAAAGCCCTGCTCGGGGCAAGGGCTCTGGAGAGGTTTGTGCCAGCCCAGGGATGCCACATTCAGCTGCAGGCTAACAAGGACAGAACCCAAAGAAAAACCTAGAAAAATGACCTTTAGGAAGTCGCACACAACATCACCACACAGATTCAGCTAAAGCCCCAGCAAGCACTGCTGACCCATCACCTCCCTCAGGTGGGATGGCAGAAGCTCAAACCGAGCTTCTCGCATCCTGGCAGCAACATTTACATGCTTTGAGAAAGCAAAGTGTCCAATGAGGTGCACTGAAGCTTGTGGCTTTGTACAAAACACCCACGATCACTACAGAGCACACTGGATCCCTCAAACCCACTTCCCCCAGGTCCTTCCTACACTTTAGCAAGACCAGCAAGCCCCAGAAAATGAAGAACGGACCCCATGGCTCTGCCCATCACACTCCACACCACAGCTGCACCCACGAGGACAAGACCCAATTCCCATTGGGATGAGAGCAATTCCCATTGGGATGAGAGCTACGTGTGCCATCCGCTGTCACCCCGGGGACCCCTGCAAGCAGCAGATGAGGATGGCTGAGGGCTTTTCTCCTGCTGGCCACAGACATCACCCTCAGCTTTCCAATCCACCTTTCCTTGCAAAATAAGAGCAGCTCCAGGGTAATGCTGAAGACCCTGGTGGTTTTCGTTTCATCTATTTCACGCACCCATAACCACCATAACCACCAACACGTCTAAAAAATTTCAGATTTGGGGTCACCTTGCATTTCAACAGCACAGTCCACTCTACATTTTTTCCTCCATCTCTCCAAACAGGAATAATGCCCATGGTATTTACAGCCAGTGCTAGAAAAACCTTCACACACATATTAACAACTCTCAGGCATCTGTGTATCCACGTTGAAAACACTGCCAGCCAAAACCACAGTCAGAACAGTCTGAATGTAACAGAGAAGGAAAAGCCTGTGTGGAAATAAACTTATACTAAAATAACCCAGCAAAGGTTTTGTCAAAGTAAACACATGTTTTATTGTGACAATGATGCTTTAAAAATAAAGCTGTTCAAGGGAGGCTTTTCTTGCTCTGCATTGCTGCATATCAGCTTCTCTTCCAGGTCACTCACCCCTCAGTGCTGCCACAGGGAGAGCAGAGGGCTCCACAGAGCCAACAGCACATTGACCACGACACCACCATCGCTGCCACCCTTGTGAGGCTCTCCAGAAATTTCAGTTTAGATGAAGTATTTGAAGATACCATGTGGATATTAAAATCCACCAATTGTAACAGCACTCAGATGGGATCAAGTGCCAACATAGAGCTCCCAACACTGCTCATCTCCACTCCCTGCAGGGGTCCCCTGGGGGGTTCATCCTACCCTACAGAGCAGATGCTGCCTGAGTTAATGCAATTAATGAGTCCACCTGGAAGAGAGGCAGAGCATCAGCTCAGGAAAGAAAAGCAGCAGTCAGAGCCCTTATCTCTGCCAGAGTCAGCAGCCACCTGAAGTGGCTGAGCCCCTGCTGAAGCCCTGGCCTTCCATGGCCTCCCAGACCCATGAAGACCATGTCTCCTGGGCTGACAGCACAGACAGTTCTGTTTTAAGGTCTGCTCTGATACAGATTATTCAAATTTTGAAGCATTCAATTTACAGGAATGAACCAGTACCTGGAAGCTTTTGCATCTGCTCATCAGCTTCCACAAGCCAGGCTTGCAGAGATACACTGATGAAACATGAACTCTTCACATACTCTCTGCAGTTGCAACACACAGTGAGCCACCAGCAAAATAGCCCAAACCAGACATGCCTGACAGACAGCACAGCTGCTTACAGGCAAGGAAAACCCAGTAATTCACCTGCCCTCAATGAAACCTTGTAATTTATTAGCCTTGAGCAAGAGGTGGTCTCCAACCAATGCTGGGCACCAGCAGCATCTCGGATGCTCTGGATGGGAGCAGCTGGGTGGAACAGGGCTGCTCCCCAGCCTGGATGTGCCTTGCAGGAGCCTCTCTGAAGGAAGAACGTGGTGCTGCCAAAGGAATGATTTCCCACAGCTGCCACCAGTCTGCTTCCACTCACAGCACAGGAGATCCTGAGCTCTTGTACCAAGGAACACTGGACGATTTCTCACTACCCCCGATGGCTGTCATGATTGTGATGACAGTGACGGTGATATCCTTTGTGGGACATGCTGTGGAACTGGGCTGTTTCTTCCTCAGGTTGTGAAATACTGCTTGGCAGATCTTTGGGCAGAGGAGGGTGAAGCAGGGCAGTACTGTAAGATACCACACTCCCTCACGCTGCCCAGGGAAGACCTAGAGATGAAAGCCAGGGCTATGACAGCACAAATCTCATTTCATCATTCCAAGCTCACCTTCACCTTCTGTCCCTGTTCAGACAGCATCCAGGCACTCAGCAAGCTGCCAGCAAACCCAAAAGATTACCCGCACCCAGCCTCTGCCCGGCCAAGCCAGGGCCACCATGGCTCACCAGTGCCCAGTTTGGACCAGCTGGTCACCAGCAGCCACCACAGCCACTGCTGGCTGCCCCTCACTGGGGACTCTGCCCTGCCACCCTCCCTGTGCCACCCTCCCTGTGCCACCCTCCCTGTGCCCTCCTGTCACCAGCGGGCTCTGCCCAGGCTCCCCCACAGTGCCCACAAGGCAAGGCAGCAGCAACCCACTCCCCCATCCAAGTGCCATCCCCCTGCCCAGCTCCATGTCCCCACAGTGCCATCCCCTGCCCACTCCATTCCCACAGTGCCATCCCCTTGCCCAGCTCCAGCCCACAGTGCCTCCCCATGTCCCCACAGTGCCATCCCCTGCCCAGCTCCATGTCCCACAGTGCCAGCCCTTCCCCAGCTCCAGTCCCCACAGTGCCTTCCCATGTCCCCACAGTGCCATCCCCCTGCCCAGCTCCATGTCCCCACAGTGCCACCCTCCCACTCCATGTCCCCACAGTGCCATCCCCCCTCCCAGCTCCCATTCCCCACAGTGCCATCCCCCTGCCCACTCTGTCCCACATGCATCCCCTGCCAGCTCACCACTCCCCAGTCCCCACAGTGCCACCCCCTGCCCAGCTCCATGTCCCACAGTGCCATCCCCCTGCCCAGCTCATGTCCCACAGTGCATCCCCCTGCCCAGCTCATGTCCCCACATGTGCAGCTCCATGTCCCCACAGTGCCATCCCCCCGCCCAGCCCATGTCCCCACATGCCATCCTCCTCCCAGCTCATGTCCCCACAGTGCCACCCCCTGCCCGGTCATGTCCCCACAGTGCCATCCCTGCCATGTCCCCACAGTGCCGTCCTCCTGCCCAGCTCCATGTCCCCACAGTGCTATCCCCCTGCCCGGGACCATGGCCACCACTCTTCCTCTGCTCCTCACCACCCCGGGAAACTCAAGCACAGTCCCTCCATCTGGGTCACGATGGCAATAGCAACATTTTTTGCCATTTCCCCCACCCAGAACTCCTCCGTGCTAAGATCTGCCAGGCTGATACATGAAATAACCAAACAGGATCGGCCACCTTTGGCGATACAAAGTTGTTACAAAAGTGACAAACGAGCCGGACTGAGGCAGCTCTTGGTCCCCACAGGATCACTCTACTGGTCACCAACACGCAGCCTTACAGAAAAGTGTTTCAAAGCACTCCCGCCTATCAAAATCGAGTTCTTGAGCCACAAATGTAACTCAGGGCTAATGGTGCTACCTCATGCCCTGTATGACCGGTCTGGAGCAATTCCTGATAAGTTTTGAGGAAGTAATGTCACACTGAATTACTGCTCTCTCTAAAAGGTAACAATCTTTCACCCAATAATTTAAATTCGCTACATTATATTCCAGCATCAGATCCAACAAAATACGACTCTATGCAAATCTAAACCAAAAAATGTAAGATTAAAGAGTGTCTAATCCAGCAAGACAACAAAGGAAGACCCAGGAGCCGCTACCTGAGCGCCAGGGAAAGCCCCTGACCACCCTCTACACCAGCACCAAGCCCAAGGTCTGAGAAATTCCCTGTTGCACTTAGAGGTATCCAGATGAAACAACTTGCAGGGCAAGCAGCTTGAAAAAGCATTACTGCTTTCAGCTGCAGGAGGAAATTCCCTTAATTTCCTAGGCCCTGTTCAAAGAGCATAAAACCAGACACTTGTAGGAAAGGTGTATGAGGCCACCACCACATGAAAACGGGGCATGCAGAGACTGAACACAGCACGTGGGATAACCCCACAGCCCCATGGATTCATTCAGAAGCAGAGGATAGGACGAAACAGAAACAGCTTCTCGAGTTGTTCCACCTCCAAGCCAGCACTCCCTTTGTGCCCCCATCATCCTCGCTCCAACACTGAGCTCTGGGCACAGTGACTCTGGCAAGCCCATTTCTGCACATCCCACCTGGAGAAGACAAGAGGCACAAAGGGCAGCTGTCCCAGGAGCACGAGAGCTTCAGAGCCAAGAACAAGTCCTGCAAAACAACCTGTCAAGGGGGCCACTGAACTCTAACAGGACAAAATTGTTTGCCCAGTGCCAAGCTCTGCTTATTCCAAGGTGAGGCCAGTGTGACTTCTTGCAGTGAAAGCCCAGGCTGCCCTGAAGCCCTGCAGGTCCCACGAGCTGTGAGCAGGACAGCGAGCACAAATGACCGCCCATCCCCACGAGCATCCCACGTACCTGCTGCCTGCAGGGCCTCCCTGGCACGGGGCCCTGGGCACACCAGGGCAGCTCCTCCACCTCCAGCCAGTGCGTCCCGCCAGCCCCGCCGTGCCCCGGCCCCAGCTCACCGCCGCAGAACAGAACAATCGGCCGCCTCATCCCGCACACAATGGGCACGATGAGCCAGACCCACACAATCAGCCGGCCCCGGCAGAGCCGGCAGAGCTGCGAACAGCACAGCACAGGGAGAGCCTGCTCTAGCTGTGCCATCAGCTGCTCCCTGGCACTTCACCTCCCGAGGTGGCCCTGGCATCTCATTGCCAGCTTGGTGTGTGGGAGGACAGACGGGTGTTGGGTACGAGCGATGGAAGGAGGTGGCACTGGCTGTTGACACTGGATTGCTCTGCACAAACTCGAGGCCACAAGAACATTTCAGTTCTGTAGCAGGAAACCTTGGTGAAGGACAGAAATAAGAAGCTGCCCTGGGCATCACGTAAGTCCAGGCACGACACAAACATAAGGCTCAAAAGCCCTGGACTCCCTGCAGGAACCAAGCATGGCTGTTTGCTGACAGTAAACATGAACTTCTTCCTGCATTTCCATCTGAGCAAACTGCTGGGTTCTCTGGGCTCTGAGGAGCCAAACACTACAGTCAATCAAGTGGCACGGCCAGCACTGGGCAGGCAACTCAGAGCCCACCTTGGGCTCCCCTTCCCCATCTCCAAAGAGCACCAGGAGCAGTTCTCCAGCTTTTCCAGCTGACAAGCATGCCAGCTCCACACCAATGCGCTGAGACAGCACCCAGAAGTGCAACTGTCCCAGTTTTCTCCTGGCACTGGCGCACAACTGCTGGAACACAACATGGCTCACTGACACCAATGAAGTTTTCCCCCACAGATGTGGGGCTTGGGGACAGACTCCCACCCTGCCATAGGGATGCTGCCCTGCCACAGGGCCATTCCCAGCCCAGAAGGGCTGATGCTGCCCAGGCTCCAGCCCTGCCACCACCAGCTGCTGACCCCCACGAGCAGAGCTGGCTGTAGCAGACCTTCCCGGCAGCCTGTGGCACCAGGCAGACAAAAGCCCTTCCAGGCTCCAGCTGGTTCAAGCTCACTTGCAGCTTCAGACCCCATTTATTTGGATTTTCTTTTCCTTCTCAGCTGAGGTTCAATCAAGGAATGGATTAATCACTTCCCTGCCCCTGATTTAGCTAATGAAGGTGCTTCAGCCACTTCCCCAGCATGCCCTGCAAGGTATCAGGGCAGAGGCTTCCCCAGACCTTTCAGTGGCCACAGAAAAATAGCCCAGCCCCACTCCATGCTCTGAGGCAGTAGTGGGCAGGACAAATGCCCCACAACTCTCTAGTGATGGCATCTCTCAATCACCCACACACGGGCGACTTATTGAAATCCCCAGCTCTGCTCATGTCCTATCTCACTCACTCTTCTTCCAAACTTCTACTCACCCCTCTGGCCTGAAAACAAACTCCCTCCAAGTGCAGAGAGCATTAGCCCAGCCATTCCAGGAATACGGGGCTGGGTTTTCATGATAAAACATTTTTGGCTGAAAGAGGAAGGAGAAAAAAAAAGGAAGCAGATCCTCTGTCACCTGATGAGAAGATGACTCAGAACATCACTGACATCCATGGGCGGGTGGGGACAGGGACCACTAACACTTCTCTGCCTCCTCTTTGGGCATCACAGACAGCAAGAACATCGGGTGGGACATGGGCATGTTATCTGAGGTCCACACAGGGAAAGAACTGGGCTGAAACAAATTTATACCCTACACCATCTCTAAGACTGGCTGGTGACCATGCAGAACTAACCTGATATTAATTGAAATACTCTAAAAAGAGGAATAAAGTCATCCTTATAAAGAACTTTCCTTCTTTACCTGCAGCTATTCCACCTAGGCCCCAGGAAGCTCATCCACAGCCATGCCATTCCCTGTGCCTGCCCCGCCAAGAGCTGCAGGATGCACCGATGGAAGAGCTGCTGGTCCCATGGCAGCACGTGAACGGGACGAGCTAGGCTGGGCTCACAGAGCTAGCAGGGGGTGGCTCAGCAGCCCGAGAGACAGTGGCCAGGAGCCTGGGGCCAGTGCATCAGGACAGCTGAACCCTGGGCCACCATGGGGACGCTCAGCATGGACAGCCTCACTCAGACATGCCCAGGACACGAGCAGAGCTTCACACGCCAGCCAACCCCTACTCCCAAGGCCCAGAGGCAGCCACGGGACAGAATTTGTAAATAAAACCCCATAGAAGTCACCTTGAAAGAACACAGAGATCTCCTTGGGATGTCCAAGCTAGGAATGGCACGAGCAATACCAATGACACTTCAAGGAGAAACTCCTTATTTCTTTGGAAAGAGCTGTTTCTATAGAAATAAATTGTTGCCAAAGTTTGGTTGAAGGCCAAACCACAAGCCTTGGCTTCTTGCAGAAACGAGATACACCGTACAAAGAGAACAGATGCTTTCTGGGTACCAGTCTTCCCTTATCTCACGGGAGATGGACAGACAGCCCCACCAGCACCGAGTGCTGGCCATATTGACACACGGCTTCTCCGGTTCCCCAAAAAGCTATAACAAGGAACATAGGAACGAGTACACCCTCCTTCTGAAATACATAGTTCTCATCTTCCCACTTGACAATCAGAAAAGGATTTCCGCCAGAGAGCACGTTCGGACCACAAGCACTTGGGCAACACTCCACTACTTCAAAACAAACTCCAGGGCGGGCAGCAGGCGAAAGCGGGCTCGCTGCCCCCCGTTCGGGGCTGGCACAGGCGCCCTCGGCCCCGGCAGCGCGGGGAAGGCGCGGGGAGCGCGGCCGGCACCTCCCGCCGCCCCGGGGACCCTCACCCCGCGGGACCCGCACCCCGAGGGGCGCCGGGACCCCGGGAAGCGCCTCCTCCTCCTCCTCCTCCTCCCGCGGCGTGAGATGAGGACGCGCTGCCCAGCCCCGGCACCGCGGAGCCGCAGCCGGGAGCGCCGGGGCCCGAGCCGCCCCTCGCCGGGGATGCCGCGGTCCCCGGGCCGGCGGGCGCGGATTACTCAGCGTTTCCAGCGGCAGACGGTGCGTCCGTGCCCCTGCCCGCGCCCCCCCGCCCCGGGCCCCGGCCCGCCGCTTACCGATGCCCGGCGCACATACACGAAGTAGAGGAAGGAGGAGGAGAGCGAGAGAGAAGAGGCGGGCCAGCAGCGAGCGCCGGGGCAACAGCCGCCAGGCGCCGCGGGGCCGCGGGGCCACCGCATGGCCGATGCGGCGCCGCGCCGCCCTGCTGCGCTGCCGCTCCGCCGCCGCTCACATGCGCCGAGGCCCGGCGGGAGGCGCCGCGCCGGGCCGCTCCGAGCCGCCGCCCGCGCCAGCGCCGCCGCATGAATGTGCGCGGCGGGGGCGGGCCGGGGCGGGGCGGGGGCGGGGCGGGACCGGACCGCCTGCGAGCCCCCGCCGCACCGACAGCTCCTCGCAGACACCGCCCCGCGCCCCGACCCCGGCACCGGGCACCGAGCACCGGGCAGCGGCCTCAGGACACTCGGGCGTGGTGCTGGGACAGGGATCGAGGGTCCCGAGACACCCAGCAGTGACATAAGGATACCCTTATACCACCGGCCGTGGTCCCGGTGTACCACAGATGCTCCTGGGATACCCGGCATTAGCCCCAGGACTCTGAGCTCCTGACAGTGGCCCTGAGACAAACCGCAGTGGCCCAGGGCACCCAGCAGTGGTCCAGGGACACCCAGTCCTACTCCTGGACACATAGCACAAGGAGAGCAAGGGCTGACCCCCCTGCCCCGACCCACCAAGCAGCAGCGGTCTGTTTAAGCAAGTTCTGGGTGCCCCCGGACACTGTGCAGGAGAAGAAGCAGCCAGAGAGGAGGTGATGGACACAGATGGGTGGAAGGGAAGAGGGGGTGAAGTCATCATGGTCAATGCAATAATCAGTACAACCAGCATCCAGTGGGCCAATCGGTTACACAGTAATTAAGTAGTTTTTCACACACTCGTGAGCAGTTCCCTTGATGTGTGTAGGAAGAGTTGGAAGGAGATATGGAGATGCCTGAAAATGAAAATATGAGACACCAGAAACATCATCCTCGTTGAGGGAGCCAGAAGTAGCTGCAGAGCAGATGGGGCCCAGCCCAGCCCATAGAGGACTGTTTTTCGCCTTGTTTATGATTACAGACTTTGCTCGGGGGAGGCTGGAGGGAGAGGTAATTCTTATTTCACCAACAGATAGTGCTGAGCAAAGCCAGCCCAGGCTCCAGGCAGGAAGCGAGGCTGTGGGCCAGACGTGGCCGGCTGCCACTGCCTAGGGTGGGCAGCAAAGGCAGCAGCACTCCCAGCAATGAAGGGCTGTGGGGTGGGAAATGGGGACAGGCCATCTGCCAGGATCTGCCTGGTGTGTCCCTGCACACACACATCCCAGGGATGAGTTTCTCCCAGGCAGGGAGCGAGGCATTGCTCAACCCAAACTTCTGACCCCACAATATGGTCACTGTGGGGCTGTGGGCTGGGGGGTGCCCCACACCAGTCCCACATCAGCACCGTGCCAGACACTGGAATAAATGATACTCCAGCTATGGCTGTGTGTCACAGCAATCCTGGCTGCAAGGATCAGCCCCACTTCCAGCCGGGGCGCAGTAAGGGCAAATAAAGAATACAGTTCCCACGTTCAACAAATGGGACACAAGCAAGCTTCTATTAGACACACGGATTCTCAGCAGAGCGAGGAGAGAAAACTGAAGACAAAGTTTAAAAAGAGTGGGTTTTAGCAGAAAAGTAGAAATCTCTCATTAAAAGGTAAAGAGTTCATTTTCTTCATGCACCAGGGCATGGAAGGATGCTGAGGAGGGAACCAGGGATTTCCTTGGAGAGGCTGCATGAGCCGCTTTAACTTCAGGAACGAGGAAACCGGTACTTGTTCTTGTTTTCCAGGATTGCCACTCCATCACCACCTTCACTGAAATAAATTAAATCCTGCGCCCTATTAACTTCTGGTAGTCCGCAGTACTACAGCCGAACTGCTTGGCCAAGTGGTGGCTGGATTTGCTGCTCACAAAATAGCGTTTAGCCTACTCCTAAGGGGATGCTTCGGGCAAGGAAACCCAAGAAGATTTCTTGCTTGGTTTATGATTGTTTGATGCAGACATGGTTGAAGGTGAGACATCGTCACAACCAATAATCTAACCTTTAGAACATATTTAATTAGCAATGACATTGTCGGAGGAGCCACCCAGAAACTCACTCCCAGGCCCAGGCTGTCCTGATGGGGACTGTCACAGACAAGTGAAGTCAGGGAAGCCTTGGAGCCACCCTCTGAACATTCCTGCCCCACTCTGACTCACCTCCCACCTCCCTCTCTCCCCAGGGCTCCAGTCAACCCACTTCACTTTGACCCTTTCATTTTGCTTAGTCTCTTCTCCTCTTGTCCCTCCCTGCCTCTCCATTGCATCCCAAATAAAGGATTAGGAGCACCAGTCAATGCCATTCTCCCACTCTTCCCCTTTTCCCAATAAAATACAATGAAATCGAACAGGATGATGGGTTTCAGAGTCTCAGGTCATTCCACTGGCCAGGTTAGGCCTCAGGCTGGGGGCACTGCCAGGCAGGGCTGCTGCAGGGAGCGGGCAGGGCTGTGCCTGGGGAGCCCTGGCTCTGCCCCACACTCCAGCCTGCTCCAGCCCTCCCAGCACAGCCCCTCTTTCTGCAGAGCTCAGCCTATCGATGGGCCTGAGATGCTCTAAGGAGGGCTGTATGAGCAGCTCTGGGGAGCCTCAAGGGAAAGGCAAGGTGTGTTAGTGTGTGGCCATGAGCAGGAACAGAGGGACAGGTCCTACCAGTGCACCTACGCTCTGGAGAAGATGTAGCTGCACCCTGAGAGCACGTCTCCACATTGAGGATATTTTGTATCACTGGAGGCAGAGCAGTTTGGATGGCTCGGGGGTGCCCCAGCAGGAGCAGGGTGCGGGGATGGAGGGTACAGACACTGTTGCCCCGCACACAGTCTGGGGAGGCTGGAGCTGTGCTCACAGAGCACCCACACGGCTGCTCCGGGCTGTGGCTGGGAGCCCAGCGGGGCAGCTCTCACTGCCCCTTCTGCTGAATGCTGCCCATGGCCGGGCACAGCCTGGCAGCTCAGCTCCTGCCCCCAGACACACTACAGCTGCAGGACAGGGGGACCAGGGGCTGCTTGGCACCCTGCACGGAGCAAACCCACCTGCCCAGGAAGTGCCCCCAGGTCTTGGCCTCAGATGGGCAATGCCACGTGCTGCCAAGGGCCTCAGGGACACACAGAACTGGGGAGCACTGCCTGGCAGGGTCAGCAGCAAAGCCTTACTGCTGCTGACCCCAGAGGAGGTGACAGAACTGCCATGGGGCACATAATCCTCAGGTTGGAGTTTGAAACAGTCATGGAAGGAATGCTCCACTGCAGCTGCACATCTCTTATTGTCCACAGATACTTGATGTTGACCAGCTAGTCTTTGTTCTGACACTTCAGTAAAGGACAGGTCAAGGATGTCATCACCCTTGCCAGCATTTTGCAGTCTTCGTTGCAGACTCTGGGGCTTCTGGCACCTTCAGCTCCAATGGCAGAGACATTCCAGAACAGAATCAGGAAAAGGCCTCCATTTATAAAGGTGAAGACAGTCAGCATCGCACCGTGTCAGCCCTCCAGCTGCTCAGCAGTGCTGCTTGCTTTAGCCCTTCCCTGGAGTTGATGCTGCCAGATGGTTTGTGAGGGAAGTGGGAACCTCAGCTGTGTCACTCAGAGACCCACAGAAATTAGGGTGGACTGGATGCTGCCCAGCTCTCAGCCTTGCAGAAGCAATGTGCTCCCTCTGTGTTTCACTAAATGTCTCTTCACAGCACGGGGCCTGCTGCAGCTCGGTGTCATGCTGGCTCTGAGCAGGAGCAGGACGCAGAGGATGCATGCACGGTAGGAATGTAAATATTTTTTTATATTTTGTACACCCACAGCCCCAGTGTATGCAATAAATACTCAGCATATGCTATGTGCCAGATCAGAGACATAATTATTGATGCAGCAAGTTTTCAGAAAGACATAACAGGGTGTGTACTTAATTTGGCAATAAGAGCACACCTAAGTGGCCCTGGCATTTTCAGCTGGGTATCAGACCACTGCCACCCACGGATGCAGCTATTTTATCTCACATCGATGTGTCGGCAGTAACAGAGAGGAAACCAAAAGCAGGTATTTGTTTGCTAAGATGGGAAAACTCCACTGAAGGCTGCAAGGTGCTCCTTGCACACAGGAGTGCTGCAGACCAGTTCTCAGATTATGCCACCCACTACACTTTCTAACAAGGCTGTTAGGGCTCTGATCCTAATAGCACCTGTACACGTGCCCAACCATAGGGATGACTCATTCTACCACAGTATCACACACCAACAGATGTGTCATAGCTCCAAAGAGGAGGAAATAGCCACATAAATGATTTTGCAAAGCTCCACATTCACTAGCCCTCATCAGAGAAATAGGCTAAAATGTTTATCTTCTCATGGCACATTGCAAGGATTCAAATGATTTTGTTGCCCTTGTTTGCATTAGCCCACCTCTAAGCTGATCATCTGACCCAATCAAAGGGAACTTGTGCAAAGATTCATAAAACGCCTTTGAGATCTAAATATTCAATATGGGGAATACAGCAGGCTGTAGTTTCCAAAAAGTCCCTCCCAAAAAGCTATGACAATGGTGGGGGTAAAATACTGTCAAACAACCCAAACTGTGTGAGAGTCAGAAAATAAACAGGCTATTTCCAGTACACGAGGAGGTCAAGAGGAAAATGCCAGAAAGCTCCCCACTGGGGTCAGCTTTTTTTTTGTGGATGGGATGGAAGAGTCTTGCTCTTCCCAGGCCTGCAAAGGATTGCAAGAACATCAGGCAAAACCAGATGAAAGGACAATGCAGGTAGAGGTGAACCCTGCCTAAGTCCTGCCAGGTGACAGGGATGGAAAAACATCTGGACTATTCAAGCACACAGCCTGATTTGGAAACCAGCAGTGGAGGCAAGCAAGTGCAATGAAATTCTGCCTCTCTTGAAGCCACCTGACTTCATGTCTTCACACCACATAGAAATGCAACTGCCTTCCAGGGACAAGGACAACCAGGAACAAAAGAACATTTCAGAGGAAACTGCTTTCTATTAATTCATAATTACATAATGTAAAATTAACTCTCAAAGGCCAATAGCTTAATTGGATTCCCAAGACAGGAAGATGGTTGCATGGTGAATAAGAACCTTCCATGGTCACGTTAAGTATGATGATTCAAATGCAGAATATAAATTCTTCTGCTGTGCAGCAAAAAAATAAGAAAAAAAAAGCCCATTTCCTTCAATAGCTACAACCAAGAGGGTTTTAACCATTTCCACTCAACCTCTGACCAGTGGCAAACTGCTCAGGTGATTGTATGAAATTACTCCCTTCTGGATCCCTCCTCACACTTTCAGCCACAGTGCAAAATCATAATTAATCCTGTGAATATATTTGGATATGTTGCTGGAATAAAGTATGAAGACTTCTAGCCATCTTTGATTAACTGGAATAAACATTTAATTAGAAAGGCAAAGAGATGAACCTCTTGACCACCCAGGCACTGCTTCTGCAGTCATTGCCCTTTGATGTACAAGGAAAGGGCTTGTAGGACTTTCTTAAAACATGTGCAGCCTTTCATTTCTCTTGAAATCGTAGCAAGATCGAGTTCTGTTTTGGGATTTGTCACTAAGAAGCCGTGCGGTGAACATGGCACGGGGTGATTCCCTGGTCAGATGGGAGAGAGGATGCTTGGTCAGATGGGAGAGAGGATGCTTGGTCAGATGGGAGAGAGGATGCTTGGTCAGATGGGAGAGAGGATTCCTGGTCAGATGGGAGAGAGGATTCCTGGTCAGATGGGAGAGAGGATGCTTGCCTTGCCCTGCCCCGTCCCCCCGCCCCCAGTCAACAGGAGCTTGGGCATTTGTTTTCCAGGTCCCCATGTCACACGTCGCCGTCAAAAGCACGGAGCTGGAAAGCTCTTGCTGCTGTCCCTGCTCGCCTCAAAGCTGCCGGCTCCTGCAGCCTGCCCGGGCAGTGAGTGTGGGGATGCAGCCCAGAGGGGCTCCTGGGCACGGCTCTGGAAGCTTTTCCCCGTTAGAGCAAAGATGCGGGGCTGACACGAGTAACATGGGTACCCGGTGTGTTGGCTGCAGCCAGGCATCCCTGTGGCCTCCCCTGCAGTCTGACAGAGCTCAGGTACCTGCTGAAAAGTCACCGACCTCTGCAGTGCTTAGGAGTGCGCTGAATCAAGGCTTAGAAAGCAGCTCAGCCGATGAGAGTCATCTGCTGGAACCAGCATCGCCGCCCTTTCGGATCTCCTCTGGGCTTCATTATTGCCTGCTTTTGGTGCTGGCACGTTTGTACCACGGGCTCTTACTTTTCCCCGAAGGAGCATTTGCACCTTTACTATATTTATTTTATTCTGAGGAAATCCTAATGATTTCTTGTCATGCTCGATTCTGATGCTGTTTGCTGTGGGACTCCTGCTGTCCTCTATAAATATCTGACTCTCAAATCTTTGCAGAAGCGAGTGTGACTGTGAGTAGAGAAGGTGCAGTCAAGCAAAGAAACCTACACCAGCTCAAAAAACAGCTGCTGCTCTTGCTACTGCAGCTGATTTATTCCTCATGTGGAGAACAATTCAGAGCACAGAATCATCGCCTTCAATTATTTATTTGGCTGTGCTGGAGTTTGGTGAGGTGCTGTATAATGTTTATTGCATGGAAGTGTCGCTCTGAGGGAGGTTTAATTGCTTTAAACATGGATGGTGATAAGAATGCCTTGGAAAAGCTATTTGCATACATTTTCTCAAATGCCAAATGTGTAACTTCCTCCATGCTCAGGCAGTCTGAGGCTTTTTCCCTGCATTACTCAGCTTTGCTGGGTGCCTCTGCAAAATTAACAACCAGAAATTTTCCAGCATGGAGAAGGGGAAATTCAAGGTTTGAATATGGGATTATCTGTAACAGCCGAACCAGCACGACTCTGAATCCAGGGCTGTAAACTCTACACACAGACCGTCCCTGGCCCCCAGGACTCAATGCTGACAGCACTGGGCACTGCCTGCTCCCCGTCATTGGCTGGACTTGCTGACCAAAAGAAAACAAATCAGTGATTTCATCACTCTAAGGCCAGTGAGCTGCCACCAAGGGCAGGGCACACATCCGTGCCATGCTGCACCTGCAGCACTGCTCACACCCTGTTTTCTCAGCACTCATCCTGGAAAATGCTCATCAGAAACATCGCTCCAGTGATCTTCACACAAGGCCAGGAGATGCCATTCACAAATCCCTGTCCTTCTTTCTCCAGAATTCAAGGGCAAAGTATCTCTCGAGTGGCCTTGCAGGTTATACAGCTTCAGTCACAACAATCCGGTCTAAACAGATCTTTACTCCATGGAATATCTCATTCTGCAGGGCAGTTTATTTTTGTAATTACTTAGTGCTTTCAAACATCAGCTGTTGACATAAGCAGGACCCTGCCTGTAGGACTGGAATAGGCATTGATCTAATGCCCTCGCTGCAAGGGGTCATAAGGCACCTGGAAACAACTTATTTCCCAACTGCAGCTATCCCTGAAGATGAGCTTGCTGCCTGCCTTTCCCCAGATACCTTCTTTTTTTCAGCCAAGATATTATACTGAGAAAGAAGAGAAGAGAAGAGAAGAGAAGAGAAGAGAAGAGAAGAGAAGAGAAGAGAAGAGAAGAGAAGAGAAGAGAAGAGAAGAGAAGAGAAGAGAAAGAAGAGAAGAGGAGGTTTACAGCAGCCAGGGGTGTGCAGGCTGGCCAGCAGCGCTGTACAGCAGTCCCAGCTGTGTTGCCACACAGCAAAATCAGGAAGAACAGTGTTTTTCTGCCTGCCACATAGTCCATGTGCTGCAAGACCAACACCTTCTGGAAGCATCAGGTTTGTTGTGGAGGTGCAGCTGCGTGTGTGCGATGGGTCAGCACCTTTCAAGCGCAGTGGATTTGCTGAGCCTGTACAAACCATCTACCCATAAAGCCATAAAGAAAGGCACCACCTCCGGCCCCCACACAGGGTGGCAGCAGTTCTGTTTCCCCACAGGGAAAGACAGCAGTTGTGTCAAGGTTGGCTCTGAAAGAAGCAGAGCATTTCCCAAAGGTCACCACTGACAGGGTGACAAGGATGTTTGTGCCATCACAGCAGGAACAGGAGCTGCAATCCACAATCAGGCTGACCCTTCTCTGGTATTTCTACCAGGAACCTCAGGATCTCCACCCAAGACCACACCAGGGTCTGCATCTGACAGTGCAGAATAACCCTGGCATGTGGGACAGGGCAGAAAAGACAGAGCATCACCAGCTAGTACAGGATCGGTGGAAGCTGTGGCAAAGCAGAATATGATCATCTAAGCTGGAATTTGACCAGGACACCAAGGCTCATACTTGCTTGTTATGGACAACCTGGGTGACCACATAATGTAACCACAGCCAGAAATATTCCAATTGAAAGTCAGGCTGAATTTTGTAAGAGCAAAAGTGGAATTGATAGTTTCTTCATGTCTTGCAGTCAGCCAATTAAAGCAGCGTAATTCCATGGAATTTAAGTGTCAGCCACACATCCTGACACACAAGCTATGGGGCTCACTATAGGGTTTTGCAGCTGACACTACCTGGCCTGTGATACAGAGGTGACCAGCAAAGGTGACCTAATGAGTCTGCTGGCCCTCATTGCTGTGTCCCCAAATAATCACCACCCCATGATTCACTGGGGTGAGAGGTGCTCCCTGCATAACCAGCTGGTTTCACTCAGGTTCGAAGAGTTTCCCTTCTTATGCAACCTCCATTAGTTATTCACAACAGCCAAGTGAGGCTAGCAGGCGAGTTTGCTAAGAATGGTGCCTAGTTACAACAACAAATCAGGCTTGGCCTTGCCATCAGCATATTTTTGTCAGATAAACCAGGAAAAAAAATTTTACAGTGTGCAGTTCATTGTACACAACCTGGATTTAAGCTGTTTAGTTTGTAAGGGTATTTTAAACTAAACAAACGGCTTTTTGTTAATGTTTTTTTCCCTGGTGCTGCAGATTTCTGGTTTAGAATAGCATGGCTCACTTTGAGCCATCACTGCTTTGCTGGGACAGAGGGGAGGGATGTGATGTTATACATCCCAGTTGAAACTCTGAGACTACACAACCCTTTTTCAGACCTGATGTTAATTGGAGTACTGGCTGAAGGCCTGACCCTTGCCTTGCAGAGCAAGGGGAGCTGCTGCTTACAGCTTCATCTCATCCCACAGCCAGGGACAGACATGGGCAAGGCATCCACTTCAGTCTGTGTGCCATGACAGGATGAATGTGGCAGAGAGAAGGAGCAGTTGGGTCTATCAAAAGAGGAATTGCAGGGTAGAGCTGATCTTCTCTTGGAAGGAGAGCTGTATCCAAGGAAAATGGCCTTGCCAAGGAAGGAAATAATTCCCTTGCCCTCAACACTCGGTGTTTTCTCATCAGGCTCTCTTCCTCCAGCACTGCCAGACTGGGTCTGGCTGGGCTGCAGTTTATTCACCGGCACTGGTCAGGAGCTGTGGTTTGTAGTTCTGACTAAACCAACACTGCTAACAGCTCAGTGCTTTACCCACTGTCCAGCAGTGCTGGCACAGCACCAAGGCCTTTTCTTTTTCACACTCTGCCCCGACAGCAAGGAGGCTGAGGAGGTGAGAGACAGGGGGAGGACACACAGAGCTTACCCCGAGTGGTCAAAGGATATTCCACACCACAGGACATTGTGCTCAGCAATAAAAGCTCAGGGACAGGATGAAGAAAAAGAGATGTTCAAGGTTAATGGTGTTTGTCTTCCCAAGTAACCTCTATGAGCTTCCCTAGGAACAGCTCAACACCTGTCTGATGCAAAGTGGTTGAACTCCTTATCTTGCTTTGCTTGCTTGTGCAGCTTTGTTTCACTTACAGGAACTGCCTTTGTCCCAACCCACTCATTTTTTTTCTCACTTTTGTCCTTCTGATCTTCTCCTCTATCTGGCTGGAGGGGAGCAAGCTCCTGGCTGGATGTTTGCCAGCCCATCATAACTAGATAGCTTTCCTTTCATTGTCCTTTCTGTTTATTTCATAATATAACCCCTCTTTCCTTCAAGATAGTTATTGCTTGTGCAGCATTAAATCTTTGTTATTGTTGATTTTCCACTTTTCCTCTCTATAATCTATATTTCTCCCCTTATCTATGCTTCAGGCTGCAGGAGCCATGTTGTCCATCCAGGGCAAGACAGGCCACGAGGCCCAGAGACAGGAAGGAGATGTGAGGGAGTGCGGTGTACCAAGCAGAACAGAACATTCAGGCGATTATTTTTCCCTCTGCTCTGACCTTGCTGGGTACTGAACAGGATACCTGTGTCATTTCAGCTGTGGAACTTTGCTCTCCCAGCAAAGGTACCACAGACAAGGTAATGGAGCCTCCCAAAACATCTAGGTCCTACAGCTTGTATTCCAACAATCTGCTAAATGGCACTGGGCAGAAGTGTCTGACAGGACTCTGAGCAGAGCAGGTTGGTGCTGTGCACACTGGCACACGCTTTGCAGTGCCACCCCACACACCTCCCTGAGTCCCAGCTGCCCCTGCCAGGCTGTCCCATTACTGGCAAAGGCAGAGAAGGTGGGCATCCTCCTTGGAAGGGTCTTGCATTTCCTGCTCAAGGACTGGCAGTTCTGGAGGCAGCTTAAGAGCAAGCCGCTTGTGTGAGCATGAGGTGACAAGTCCTGGGAGTGCCCAGCAGCTCCAGGCTGCTGCCGTGAGCGAGAAATGCAGTTGTTTGTACAGTTGCTCTCTTTTCCCATTGCCATTTGTTTGTAGACATGTCACAGCAGATGCATCTCACTAGTACAACAGATACTTGGACTCATTTGCAGCTGGCACCAGTAAATGTAATCCAGCTAACCAAACACTCTGTTTATCAGAGTTGTCACAAAGATTTGTTAATTCCCATTGACAGAAGGGCTTTCAGGATAGTCTGTAACAAGGAAATAGGAAGAACTTTTAATTTATAGACCAATAAGAATGTAATCCAGAGAATACCTAAACCCTGCCCTTAACAAACAGGTATTCAGCATTTTACCGAAGCCAGGGTGGAGGGCAGGCAGCTGGAGGAGGAGGTGAGCTGTGCAGGGAGGAAGGCAGGGCACAGGCAAGGCCGAGCTTTCTAAAGCTGCTCTTGGGGCTTCACCTCCCGGGTGACAAATGGCTCCTGTCCGGGGAGCAGCTGCCTCCTGCCCACAGAGGGCAAAGGCGGACACAGCACTCACAGCTCCTCACAGCACATGGATCAGTGTCCAAGGAATCTGGGGGCAACCAGCTCCAGAACAGAAAAGCACCACAGTCCAGTGGTTGACTTGAGGAAGACATTCAGGAAAAAATGGAAAAGTTTATTTAGTGATCACTGCCTTCTCACACTGCTCATTTCATGAGCACGCAGAGTCTTGGCCACTGCAGGGCCCGAAGGACGCACAGAACTGGTGCAGTGTGTCTGTGCCTCTGGGACTGACAGGAGACACGAGCGTGGAGCTGCACCATGCTAGGCTCCAGCCCTTCTGCCTGGTAGTCTGCAGCATGCAGAATGGGCAGAGAGGTAACTGGTGGTAGTGAGAGCCATCTATGCCCATAAACAAACTAAAACTTCTTTACTGTTTATTGGAGATTGGGGTAAAAAAGTGGGAGCGGATTTCCCCAGTCTGTTTGGGTCTCAACATAAAGTGTCGGTCAGAGCAGGTGGAAGGGACCCTGTGAGATGCCTCCCAGCTCACCCGCTGGCTTGCTGTCTGTTCTGGGCCCATTTCTCCAGCCTCTCTGTGCCCCAGTTTAGGCATTTGTAAAACAGCAACTGCCTCCTGCCGAAGCCTGTCACTAAACATAGCCCATTTGTGCTGGGAGAGTCACGTCGTGAGACAGAAGGCCCATCACACGCTGCTGGGAGAGGGGACTCGATGAGTCACGGCACAGCACCAGCTCTGAAATTCATTAAATGCCTGAGTTCACAGTCAAAAAAATACACTGTTTAAAACAAAAAGCAAGAGAGGAAAATTCCTCTATGTCCTGTCTCTGACGTAGCATCTCCTGGCTGCACCTGTCAGTGTGTGAACCATGCACCCAGCAGAGATTGTCTGCTGGTAACTGAGCTCTGTGCATGGGACAGTTCTCTCTGTTTGCCTACCTGGCAGGGCAGTTGTTGGTGTGTGGCAGGGCACAAGCCAGCATGAACAGGCATCTTCTGCCAAAAATGAGCACATGAGGTTGGGGTCAGGAGAGCTACATTTCCCTGAGAAGCAAACAAGGCTGGAGAAGCTGGGGTCACTTCTCAACAAGGTACCCTTCACCCCAACCCCATATTCAAGGCAAGGGAGCAGTTCAGTCTCCCCAGCCTGTGTATTCAACCACTCAGCTAGCAGTGCCAGCTGGTGACATGCCAGTGTCCTTGGGGACAGTCCCTCCCAGTGCCCTTTGGGTCCCTGTTTCCAAGGGCTGATCCCCTTTGCATTTCAGGTGAATCACAACCTTTGGTGCCTGGCTAAGGCGGCACACCTTGCTGGGCACTGGCTGCAGCCACGCGATGTCATTCCTGCTGTCACTGCTTCCTCCTGGATAAACTCCAGATTGAGCATGTCAAAACCAGACTAAACATGCAATAAAAAGCAAACAAACTGAGCATCCAATAGTTTCAAACAACAGATATCAAAACAACAGGAGAGACACTATCTGTTGAGAACTAGTGCCTGGAATTTGCCTGCCTATATACTTATTTATGTTTATGCATGTGAGTGTACATATATATATGCATTCAAGTATAGCCTACTGCACACAGCTAGAGAGCAAGAGAATAAAATGCTATATATGCTAAGGTGCATTGAGAAGATGGAAAAACAAATATATACAGTGAAGGGTCTAAAAGAATTGTCAGGATTTTATCAGTCATTCTAACAGAATCTTTCCCACCTATCTCAAAGCAGTAAAGCAAATGACACGCCGTGTCTTGCCCTGCCTTCTGAATGGCACCTGAACCTTCACCTGTGTAATAAAGAAATGTCCTGAGTTTAATAACAGAGATCACTCATCTGTCCTGTGAAAGCACCACCCGTTTTCTCTTTCTCAGTCTGAGAGAGGGGAGTGGAAGGAGATGATCCATTTGCACAGAGGTTGTTCTTGGGCCAGTGCAACACTCACATCCCAGCCTGCCAAGATCTCCAGCAGCTGTAATGGGGCCAATCCTGGGTGGTGCTGAAGCCCCAAAGGCAGGCCTTTTGGAAGCAATAACTGCCCTTTTGGCACTGTGGTGCCATAGCCATAGGCATTCTTTCCTCATGTGCAGCCCACACATATGGCCATTTCAAAGCCATTGCTGATCTTGTTGTTAACATTGCTGATTTTGTCTTTGAAAACACTGCCTCGTTTGGGGTTTTGGCCTATACCACATTCCATGCCAGCATCAAGATCTGACTTCAAATGGGTTTAGAGCTCAATCCCTCTCCATAACCCAGGATATTATATTTTATCTTTAGTAAGAATCCAAGCTCTGAAGAGAGCTGATATATTTAGACACTTGTAGGACACTTCTACAGTAAATTTAGTTGAAGCATTTCCACCTTCCCTACATCTGGCAGCCTCCTCCCACTCTTGCTGCACCCTACTGCAGAAGGAAGTTCAGCACTCTGTTTCAGAGAGATTGACCCAAGGCTGACTTCGACCTGTCTGGGATCACCATGTTTGTAGATAATCTAAAAGGCAAACCCAGATGTCTTCACGGCCAAAGATTGTCATAAGAGCTAAATGAACTCCATAGAGTAAATCTGGCATGCCCTTGCTCTTTAGAGCTGATAGCCTCCACTCCTAAGTGAGAACAAAGTCCTGGGCTGTAAATTAGCACCTTCCCCTACACTTCCAGCACAAAGTTACAGCTAACTCATCTAACTCATCTGTGCCTGCCCTTGGTGTTCTACATAGCTATCTATTTAGGCTGCTCTGCATAATTTAAGAATTAAAACTAAACACTATGTTACCTACAGCCATATCATCTTAGATGAGCTTAAACAACTGTGAAATTCCTGGGATCTATTAAAAGCAACATTTAGTGCATGCATTAATCAACAGATGCTCAGTAGCTGTGCATCACAAAACCACAAGTGAGAAGCAGCCTGAACAGCCTCCTGCCAAAATTATGACTTTCCATTGTGACCAAATCGTTGAAACATCATGTGCACCACGGCGCTGGAGTGGTGCTTGGCTTGGTTATCTCAGTGGCAGTAAGACCAACTTACCCCTACTCACTCACAACAGGTCAAACAAGCAGTGGTATTTCCTGCTGATGAGTCACAGATGAGACATGAAAATCACCATCTCTTTGCACAGAACATTTGAGACATTATAATTTGATATCACCAGTGGTTGCTTCACCCACAGCACTGTGCTGAGCATGTGTGTGGCAGCACTACAATTGAGTGCAAAGGAGGCAGTTTGGGGTAGCTGACCAACTGCTACTGCTGGTTCCTGCAATTTCCTGTTCTCACACAGTAGCCGGACCCAGCAGCCCTTGACGCCTCCAGCTGCTCTGATGTTCCTCCCTCCAACAGGGCTCCCCGGGACCCTTGTTTTTCATTTACCTTTTTCCCTTTTCCTGGTTTTTTTTTTTTCCTCTTCAGATCCTGGCCTTTGTGAGGTTCAGCCCTGGGTTTCTGTTTAGATTGTCAGACCTCACTTTCCTGACTAAATCCTCCTCCCTTCCATGTCCCTTCCTGAATTCTCCCCATGGCTCCCAAAACTCATCTGTGGTTTCCCTTTGGCTGGGGCTAACAAGCACAGTGAGGAGAAGGTCGGTCACATCCTGAAGAATTACATCTGTAGTCATCCCTTTTCTGCACCAGTCCCTCATGATTAAAAGCACATGACAGCTAAAAGGCCAGTAAAATAAAACAAGTGTGGAGTTTCCTGATCATGCCAGTTGAAAGATTTAAGGAAGAAAAACAACCAAAAAAGTGAGGCTGAGGCCAAGGCCGAAACCAAAAATCCCCAAAACAAAACAAAAGCAAAGAAACAGCAAAGAGAAAGCAAACCAGTACAATTTCTGGCCTTTATCCTTTGACCAGATTACCTGATCATCGTGCCAAACTCGGGAAGAGTTCTTCACACTGAGAGTGGTGCAGCATGACAGCAGATCTCCCAGAGCAGCTCCATCCATGCTTCATCCACGGAGTGGGGACATTCCATCCTTAGAGATTCCCAAAATTTCTCTGGGCAAAAGCCTGCATAACCTCCTCTGACCTTGAAGCCTGACTCGCTGCAAACAGTGGATGGACTGGAGGTCTCCAGAGGTGCTTTCAATGATATTTTTCTCTGATTTGTAGGAGGAAAGGATAAAGAGCTGCCAAAGAGGACAGGGGTGCACATCTGGGGAGCTTCTTCCTGTCCTGTGACCCAGAGCACAAGCAGTACTGCATGGAGGAGAAAGGCACACGGCCCCCACTGTCCCTTTCTGCCATTATCCCACTCACTCTCCCTCAGTCCCATTCTATATAACATTGTTTTTTCACTGTGCTTCCCAGAAAAACAAGGAAAAGCTCCAAAAGTTATTATGAGCTAAAAACATGCAAGTTTGCTGAAGACTAATTTCTTCTTAGAGTGTTCTTGAGAGAAACATTGATGATTCACCTTTTATTAACCAGCTACTTACAGCTACTGTTGGCAAACTCTGAATTTTAGTTTTTACGGAGAAAATTAAGACAGTATCCACAAGGAGTTTCCTGTCTTTAATCAGCTTAAGTGCATCTCTTTCTGGACCAAGCTTCATCATTCACAGATGAAATGCTGTTCAAAAGCTCTGCTCCAGTACATCATGAAAAGTGAGATCAAAAAGCAGAAGTACCTGAGTTTTTGATGTGTTGGAGGCCTGCAGTTCTGTCATTTCCAAATGGAGAAAGATGTGCACATCACTCTGGAAATCAGTTTGCACCACTTTGCAAAGTGCCAGTGTCATTTTTCAGTGGCACCTGTGAGCTCTGAGTCGCTCATGAGCTGTGCCTTGGCTGAAGCCATGCATCTGTCCCAAATGCTACTGGGATGCAGAGAACGAGTTAAAGCAGATGGGGATTAGCAAACTGCAGAAATTAGCCAGTTTGGAAATTAGCCAGTGTGGAAAAAAACCTTGGTCATAACTGTGGTAAGACTATCTAAGTAGGTCACCACAAAACCACATCAGATGAGCAAAGGAGGTGTAGGTTCAGTCTGTCAACAGGAAACCAGACGCTCTCCAGTGCTGCTCTGCCAGTGCACAGAGGAAAACAGCTCTTGCCCAAGTTACTGGTTTTTAAAACTCAGGCATGGTCATACCTACTCGAGTGGGTTTCACTTTCATGTAAATGATCATGAGTGCCAGTGTCTCTGTCATAAATCTGAAATTTCATTTGATTCAGTTCATAGCTGATATTTCAGAGGGTCATTAACACAATCCAAAATACTCAAATATTATGTATGATCATACAATCCCCCTTTTCTTTCCTGAGCGAGTCAAACAAGTCTGTGCCACCGTGACCTCAATGGCGGCTCTGAGGGACAAGGAGCAATGGTGGCTCTAACGTCAAGGAGCAGTGGCAGCTCTGAGGGACAGGACACGACAGCAGCTCTGAGGGACAGGGTTCAATGGTGGCTCTGGGGGACAGAGAATGATGGCGGCTCTTAGGACAAGGTTCGATGGTGGCTCTGGGGACAGTTCGATGGAGGCTCTGAGGATGTGGTTCGATGGTGGCTCTGGGCTCGGTTCAATGGTGGCTCTGGGCTCAGTTCCATTGCAGCTCTGGGCTCGGTTCGATGGCAGCTCTGGGCTCGGTTCCATTGCAGCTCTGGGCTCGGCTCGATGGCAGCTCTGGGCTCGGTTCCATTCAGCTCTGGGCTCGGCTCGATGGCAGCTCTGGGC
>CM019231.1:14372203-14439490 GCA_009741485.1 Malurus cyaneus samueli | reverse complement strand
AATAATATAAGGTCAGTGTATGAAAAGATTCCTGGGCTCGGTTCCATTGCAGCTCTGGGCTCGGTCATTCAGCTTGGGCTCGGTTCGATGGCAGCTCTGGGCTCGGTTCGATTGGCAGCTCTGGGCTTTTGGTTTTCGATGGCAGCTCTGGGCTCGGTTCCATTGCAGCTCTGGGCTCGTTTCCATTCAGCTCTGGGCTCGTTCGATGGCAGCTCTGGGCTCGTTCCATTGCAGCTCTGGGCTCGGTTCGATGGCAGCTCTGGGCTCGGTTCGATGGCAGCTCTGGGCTCGGTTCCATTGCAGCTCTGGGCTCGGTTCGATGGCAGCTCTGGGCTCGGTTCGATGGCAGCTCTGGGCTCTCGGTTCCATGCAGCTCTGGGCTCGGTTCCATTGCAGCTCTGGTGTCAGCGGCTCTGCATGGCAGCTCTGGGCTCGGTTCCATTGCAGCTCTGGGCTCGGTTCCATTGCAGCTCTGGGCTCGGTTCTGATTGGCAGCTCTGGGCTCGGTTCCATTGCAGCTCTGGGCTCGTTCGCATGCAGCTCTGGCCTCGGTTCATTGCAGCTCTGGGCTCGGTTCCATTGCAGCTCTGGGCTCGGTTCGATGGCCAGCTCTGGGCTCGGTTCCATTGCAGCTCTGGGCTCGGTTCGATGGCAGCTCTGGGCTCGGTTCCATTGCAGCTCTGGGCTCGGTCTATGGCAGCGCTGGCGCGGTCTGGCGGCTCTGGGCTTCGGTTCCATGAGCTCTGGGCTCGGTTCGATGTGCAGCTCTGGGCTCGGTTCCATTGCAGCTCTGGGCTCGGTTCCGATGGCAGCTCTGGGCTCGGTTCCATTGCAGCTCTGGGCTCGGTTCCATTGCATGCTCTGGGTCTCTGGTTTCATTGCAGCTCTGCCGGTTCATTGCAGCTCTGGCTCGGTTCATTGCAGTCTGGGCTCGGTCGATGGCGCGTCTTGGGCTTCTGTCGATGGCTGGCTCTGGTTTTCAGGGTTCATTGCAGCTCTGGGTCTGGTTCGATTGTGCAGCTCTGGGCTGTTCGATGGCAGCTCTGGGCTCGGTTCGATTGGTGGTTCGGGCTCGGTTCTTCATTGCAGCTCTGGGCTCGGTTCTATTGCACTCTGGCCTCTGGTTGATGGCTAGCGGTTCTGTTGGCTCGGTTCCTTATTTGGTCATATTGGTCTCGGGCTCGGTTCATTGCAGCTCTGGGCTCGTTCATGGCAGTCTCTGGTCTGGTTGAGGGCTCTGGTTCGTTCTATTTGCAGCTCTGGGCTCGGTTCCTATTGCAAGCTCTGGGCTCGGTTCCATTGCAGCTCTTGGCTCGGGTCGTTATATGCAGCTCTGGGCTTGGTTGATTTTGGCTCTGTGTTTCAGGGTTCTATTGCAGCTCTGGGCTCGGTTCTATTGCAGCTCTGGGCTCGGTTTCCATGCCAGCTCTGGGCTTGGTTTGATGTTGGCTTGGTTCATGGGTTTCTATGCAGCTCTGGGCTCGGTTCTATTGCAGCTCTGGCTCGTTCTATTGCAGCTGCTGGGCTCGGTTCCATTGCAGCTCTGGGCTCGGTTCGATGCAGCTCTGGCTCGTTCATGCAGCTCTGGGCTCGGTTCCATTGCAGCTCTGGGCTTGGTTTGATGTTGGCTCTGTGTTCAGGGTTCTATTGCAGCTCTGGGCTCGGTTCTATTGCAGCTCTGGGCTCGGTTCCATTGCAGCTCTGGGCTCGGTTCATTGCAGCTCTGGGCTTGGTTTTGCTGTTGGCTTCTGTGTCAGGGTTCAGGCAGCTCTGGGCTCGTTCTATTGCAGCTCTGGGCTCGGTTCCTATGCAGCTCTGGGCTTGGTTTGATGTTGGCTCTGTGTTCAGGGTTCTATTGCAGCTCTGGCTCGGTTCTATTGCAGCTCTGGGCTCGGTTCCATTGCAGCTCTGGGCTCGGTTCCATTGCAGCTCTGGGCTTGGTTTGATGTTGGCTCTGTGTTCAGGGTTCTATGCAGCTCTGGGCTCGGTTCCTATTGCAGCTCTGGGCTCGGTTCCATTGCAGCTCTGGGCTCGGTTCGATGGCAGCTCTGGGCTCGGTTCGATGGCAGCTCTGGGCTCGGTTCGATGGCGGCTCTGGGCTCGGTTCGATGGCAGCTCTGGGCTCGGTTCTATTGCAGCTCTGGGCTCGGTTCCATTGCAGCTCTGGGCTCGGTTCGATGGCAGCTCTGGGCTCGGTTCCATTGCAGCTCTGGGCTCGGTTCCATTGCAGCTCTGGCCTCGGTTCCATTAGCTCTGGGCTCGGTTCGATGGCAGCTCTGGGCTCGGTTCTATTGCAGCTCTGGCTCGGTTCCATTCAGCTCTGGCTCGGTCGATGGCGGCCCTGCAGTCCCTGCCCCGCCCACAGGGGGCGCCCCGAGCGCCGCCGCCCTCACGCAAAGCGCGGGAACCACGGCGTCACGTGACGCCCCGAGCGCGCGCTCCCGCGGCCGTTCCGCACGCGCCGCCGAGCGGCCGGAAGTGCCCGCCAGAGCGCCGGAAGTGGCGGGCGCGGGGCGCGCGGGAGGGGAGCCCGGCAAGATGGCGGAGTGAGTGCGGGGCGGCGGGGGGCTGCGGGGAATCGGTGTGCCGGCCGGGCCGGGCCATGGCTGCTGAGGGTGCCTGTGCCCTGAGCCGCGGCTCGCGGCGCCTGAGCGGTGCGCTGAGCGGTGCGCTGAGCGGTGCGCTGAGCGGTGCGGGCCGCCCCGCGCGGTGCTGAGGGCTCCGGGCGCTGAGGCGCGGGGGTGCGAGGCTCTGGGGCTGTCAGCGCGTTTCTTACCCTGCACACGCTGCTCATGCCCTCGGTGTCAGACTCTCTGCATCCCAGGCTGCACTGCACAGTGCTGGGTGTCTGCAGTGCCTGCAGAAACTCAGGAGTAATCAGTGAACATGAACATGAACTTCCACTATTTGCCTAATCACAAACTGCTTTTGAAAAACGGCCTTGACGAGTTGCTCACCAGTACAAGTTCAGTATGATGCAGTGGTTGATGATGTGTGCATATCTGTAGTAGGCTTTATCGTGCTCTGCATCCAGTTTAATCACATATTGTATCACCCTGACAGGTCTGCAAATGCCACCCATGAAGTCATCAATGCCACCCTCCACACCATGCTGGCTGCTACTACCAAGCTGGTGGCACCTACACCTCCGAAACCCATCCTTCCAGTTCAGACTGGAGTCCAGGCACAGCAAGAGGAACAGTCCAGTGGCATGACCATTTTTTTTAGTCTTCTTGTTATAGGTGAATGATGAACTGAAAGTCTCTTAACCTCTGTTGCTTGTACTCTGTGTCTGAGGATTAGGCAAAGTCCAAATCACAGTGGTTTATTTCTCCTCTCGTTCTCTCTAAAGTGGGGTTTTGCACAGGGATTTATACTCTTTATGGTGGTGGGAGTTACTGCTTACACTGGTGCTGCTTGGTTTATTGCCAAAGCAAAGTTTACTAAATCATTAGAAGTTTCCTTCTGCATTTCAAAAATACTGCTTAAAAGTATATTTTATTCTCTTCTAGCACTTCTGAATCACCCTTTTTTTTTCTCATCATAGCTATTTGCATCATATTGGTGCATTTACTGATAGAATACCGACTTCATTTTTTACCAGAGAGCGTGGCTGTTGTTTCTTTAGGTGAGTAACTGACATTTTGATGTTGGATTTGTGTTAGTCCAAGGAATGTCAGTAGTCTGGACTAGAGCTAATACTCTGTTGTGGGTTAGCTGTCATTAGAAAGATGCAGCAAAAAGGATGCAGTGAAGAAAACAACTAATTAATAGAGTTAAATGGAAGAAATAAAGAAATGAGAATACATGTAGAGACTGGCCCAGGAAAATGACACCCAAAGGGATGTCACTACAGGAGTACTTTGGCATCTTCCTCAGGGTAGGACAAGATGTGCAGCTGTCATGAGGCTCTGGCCTTCTCTGTGAAGTGGCACACATGTTTATATTGGTGTTGTGAGTGTGCCATTTTAATGTAGATGGGGACTGCAACTGTCCTGAAAGCTCCTCTGGGCTTAACTATCCTGAACTATGCCAGCAGTAGCACAGCAAGGGCTCTTCCTGTTGAGCTGTAAGAGTGTCATCCTTCATGGAGATCAAGTGCTTATTAATGTGGATTAAATCTGGATTATTTCTGAGCCTATAGGTTCATGTCAGGGTAATTTAATTTATATGTGTGCTGTTGCTCCTGATTTATAAATGTGTCAAATAGGAGCAAATCAGGCCAAATACTTTTATTATTTTCTCTACATGCTGTCTAATGTTTAAAGAATCTGGTCTGAATGCTCCCAGCATCCGTTTTTCAGATGTGACTTGTCTGCAAGATTCTGTGATATTTTTGCTTCTATTACTAATGATGCTTTCACTCACAGTTGTTCTAAAAATATAACAGAAGACAGAGATTCTCAGTTACAATGGTAATGTAGCTTGAACCATGTTACTGGTTGAGCAGGTGGATTTTGGACTATCCTGGGCTAGGCTGGTACCTTCTCTCATATTTCTTAGCTGTATTTTCACACAGTTTCTAAATGGGAGCAAGTGAGCTTTCTGTGCTTGTGTCGTGAGGAACTGAGTTGTGTTTTGGGGTGAGCCAGAGCAGAGCAGCAGTCTGTCCCTGCAGTGAGGTGACATGATAGCAGCAGATGCAATTGCTGTGAGTCACAGGGTGTTATACCCAGGAGAGCCCAGGTAACAGATGTCCTGTGTCATTTCAGCCTTATTTAGTTTATAGACTCATATTTAAAGAGCTCTCAGCCCTGGTGACAGGACTCAGCACCTGTGTAATTGCTGAATTTGCCAGCTCAGTGCTGCCCAGTGACCCTCTGGTCCTGGTGATGCTCTCCACAGCTGCAAGAGCACAGCTTGAGTTTCAAGTATCCAGTTTTGCCAGCACTGCCAGAAGTGAGGTGTGTCCTGTTTTGGCTTGTAAATTAAGCAAATGTTCTCAGGAAGTTATTGAAGGCTAATAAAAGTGGCAGCAGAGAAGAGAGGTATGATTTTCACAAATGTTTTTCCTCCCATTGTCTAAGCTACTTGGAAGCTTCTACTTGATGGTTTCTAGGAGGTGTGTCTCTCCTGGTGGCCAGGGTGTGAGCACATTCTCTCAGGCTGGGTTTTAATCCTCATCCTTATAAGCTGCTGGAATTTTGTTGATAAAAATAGTTGCCAGAAATGTTTTTTCTCTTTGATTTGTTACTGAATTTTAACATGTTGTCAGGAAAAGTAAAGGTTTGTTACAATAAGAAAATGCCTATAAAATTTTCCAAAAATTAGGTATAGATTAACTCTTACAGGCTTAACCTTCCAACTAGCCTCTTGACAAAACAGACCTGCCTGATTTAATAGAACCATCTGATCAAAAACTGTGTTCATTCATGTCGTAATAAAGGAATAATCGTTTGTAAATGTGTGTGGCATGTGAGTGGCTCTATCTGCATTCTGTCCTTCAAAGAACAGCAGACTTTTGATGTTCCTTCATTAATGTTTTCTTCTTCCTTTCCACAGAAACCATTTCATGGAACAATTATTTCTACCCTCTGGGACCAATGGCTTCCCAGATTTTTGTATCAAAGAAGGCTTAGGCCTCATGGCTTTGTGTGTGTGACACATCCATCAGGAGTAATCCATGTGATTCTATTTATAAAACTCTTTTGTTGGCTACAGCATAAGAGGAGTTCTCATGAGTTACAGGAAAGCATTCTTAACATGAGTTAGAGGAGAGCATACTTCAAACTTCTCAGACACTTTGTACCTTTCATTTGGAATTATTTGACTTCTATGTCCCCGTGTTGGAGTGTGAAATTTGTATTTTGTAAATAATAAAACACAACTATCCAGAAACACAGATTTGAAATCTGGCTAAAGACAAGTTTCCTATAACTACCTCAAAAACAATTAATGACAGTTCATGAGTTATCTTCATGATTTCCAGAAGAAATCCTGTTACAGTCTTGTCTTCATGTTTGAAGATGTTTAGGAGGAAAGAGTATGATAACCTTTAACCATTGAGTTTGCAGCAGCCTTGATGAAATTCTTTTGTGTCAAAATTATTTCTACATGACTTAAACAATGTGTAATTCATTTGGAAAACAGTTCTGACAGGGTCTCCACCCTGATCAGTTTGTTGCCTTCTTCATTGCCAGAAAGTGATGATTTCATTTAAATACAATTCACTTCTGTGAGAAGGCTGATTTCATTTAAGCTGCTTTAACTGCAAATAGAATTGAAGTGGCATGAGGCACAGATGTCTCATAACTGCCATTCTTCAGCAAGAAAGGTGGAATTTTTTATTTGAGTGCAGCTTAGACGAGAAACTGTTTTGAGTAGTTAAGCCTGTTTTCTTTCTGAGCCAGTGAGCATTGCACTCTCAGTATGCCTGTCTGGAGTTGGGATATCCCACGAGAATCTGTTGTGCAGGGGAACTCTGGAATTATGTAACAAATTGGAAACTGGGTATTAAAACTGCTCAGTGTTTTTCATGGTTTAGGAATGAAAGTCTTGCTGCACTATGTTTTACCTTGGATTCACTTTTAAATCTTGGAGAGCTGATAAACTGTGGTATGTTTTGTGGCTATAAACTGTAGTATGTTTTGTGGCTATTTCAGAATGTTTTCTCTTTCTCTCCTAGGTATCCTTATGGGAGCTTTTATAAAAATCATAGAAGCTCAAAAGCTGGCCAACTGGAAGGTATAGTTGTAACAATTTTTAATTGTAGAAAAATCCTTAGATCTTATAGAAAAGGCTTTGTAATACTTGATGTTTTAGAGGGCAAGTCCTGGCAGAAGTTTCTCCAAGAGATGGACACTACAGTGAAGGAAGGATTTTGCCTCCTTCCATTTATCCACATTATCAAAGCAATGAACTCTTCATTATTGCTGCTTTAATTTAAAATCTTGCAGCATTTAAACTGTCCAGTTTATTAGGACTAGATCAGTGTTCTGATTGAAGTCACAGTGATTTGAATTGCCAGTTCTAAACAGGATTTGTATCATCCAGCTGAAAATCTTGGTCTGAGTAGTGATTTTTAATCCTAGCTTGCAGCTTTATATTTCTTGGCAGTTACTGCCCTAAAGGAAAGTCAGTTAAATGGACACAACATCAGCATTTTAGAATTTCTTATCAATAAATAAAATAATCTGCGTAAGATCATGTATGTAAGAAATAAAAAGAAAGCTTTGTGCTCTGATCACAGCTGATGAATTCCATGGGGAAGTGTTGGCCACATCTCGGGAGGCACTGGGGAGCTGTGGTTGCTTGTGTTGTCAGCCAGGGTGCAAGGTCACAGATATCGCATTATTATTTATTTATAGGAGCTACTTTTAGTGTAATAAAGCTTAGGTTTTAACATAGGCTGTCATAATTTTAGATGTGAAATTTTGTAATCAGTAATAATTATGGACTTTATTACATGGTTATCAATGGTTCTAAATTTACTAGATACTATTTTGGTTTTTTGATAAGATAAAAATTAGAATATTTAACTGCAGGTTATATTCCATACAAAGCAAATCTTGGATTATATCCCTGCCCTAAAAACTTTGTAATGTAATTTCTAGTGATCACGCCTTCCTATGTGTTCATTCAGGTTCAGCACTAAGATCTTGTGCTTGCTGCTGGTTATTGGCTGGCACAGCTGATAATCAGAGTTCTCCTGTTTTATTTTCCTCTGCTTCCATGCAGCACAAATGCAGTCCTTCCTTTCCATTGTTCTCACTTCCTTGTCCAGCTCTGCTTTCAGGGGCTTTTAAAAAGTGTAATTATGGGCTGGTGGGGTTTTGTTGTGATGCAGTTACTGTGCTGACAGAACTGGGCAGTGTCAGCCATCCATTCACAGGATTGTGTGTGCACAATCACCCACTGGAGCCTTTCAGTCTAAAGGATGAGTTTTGTTTTCTAAGCCCCCCAAATCCTTTAAGATGATTATCGCCGGTACAGGCAGGAATGAGACTTTAAAGAGATGAGTACCTCTTGTGAAAGCTGGTGTTTGAACAGAACAGTCCATCAGCTGTTAAACCTGGATTTAAACAAGTTAATTGGTGCTTGCAGAGGTGACAAGCTGTGCTGTGTTCAGTGCCAGGGGACCAGGAGGGACAGAACAGGAGGGTAAAGACACTGGGTCTGCTGGGGTCCATGAAAAACCATGTGCAGGCTGGAGGTACAGCATGAGCAGTGTCAGCCAGGGGCTGAGTTAAGGGACAGATACTGAGGACACCAAAATACAGCACCTTGCCTCATGCTGGGTTCCATTTATATCACCGTGATGGCAAAAAGGAGCCATCAGAATAGTGCCACTCAATTCAAGCAGAAATGACATCTGCTGAGAAGAATCCACCTGAGACCCTTCAGGCTCACCTGAGCCTGGGCACCTGCAGGGCCTTTGGGGTGGGGATGTGATTCCCTCTTGTCAGGTGATGAGTTTTCCAGTGAAATTGTGCTTGGTCCCAGGTAAACTGTTCTGTTCAAACATTGGCCACTGTTCCTTGGCAGTCCTTCACATTTCCAGACTCTGAGATAAAGCGAGAATCCTTTTTGTAGAAACAGAAAGATTTTTCCTTTGCCATGAATAACCTGTTTTCTGTGCAGCATTTTTGGAGACAGTAGTTTAAAATAAGTAAGTCCTAGATTTCTATCACTGGGTAAAAAGAACAATAGAAGCAGCAGCTCTGGAAGAGTTTACTGTTCTTCAGTATTCTGCTTTGTGATAAGAAGAGAGAAAGATCTTTCGTTTTTTGACCCTATTTTTTAAATATACATTTTTCTTTCAGAAGATTTCTTGTTATTTCAATAATGATGATATCCCTGAAATCAGAACTATTTTTTGTTTTGCAGGAAGAAGAAATGTTTCGTCCAAATATGTTTTTTCTGCTTTTACTTCCACCTATTATATTTGAATCTGGATATTCACTGCACAAGGTCAGTCCCTGCCAGATGCTCATTTTGGATGCTGAAGTTTTGGAACAGATTCTGCCTTTAGTTATCTTCATGAAGCTTAGGATAATTGCATTAAATTCCATTATATTTATCATTAGGGAATTGAGATTGCAAAATTTAAGCCTCTTCAAGGCAGAGTGCAGGGAATTGCTGCTGATAACTGAGTGCTGGCAAGGGAGTGCGCAGCACAGATGTGTTTTCCTTGGGTGGGTATCACATGCCCAATCTCCAACATGATGAACTTACACTGTGCTCAGGTGGGGGGAGAATGTCAAAGTCTGGTGAGTATCCAGCTGTTAGCCTGAGGATTGGGTTGTTGTTATGGCCCCAGACTGGGAATGAGTCCTGGGAATCAGAGGATTTGTTGTCCTCAAGAGAGCAGCATTCTCTTTAGGCAGATAATGTGGATGTGTGTCCTGGGGTACCTGAAACCAAAGTAATGAGCATTTAGAATCAGGAACCCGGTTGTGAATTAGAATCTAATTAAATGCAGCCTGAAATACGAGTTTTTCCTTGGGTCATTTTTACTAATTTACTGGTTTTATTTCTGTGTTCCAGGGTAATTTTTTTCAGAACATTGGTTCCATCATTCTGTTCTCAGTATTTGGCACTGCAATATCAGCTTTCATTGTAGGTGGAGGAATCTATTTCCTGGGCCGGGTAAGACCTACTGCTTTGAAGCACTTGAGTTTATCTGGCTTGTTGTTTGAAAGTCCATTTTTCAAGAGCAGACAAATACAGCAAAAGTGAATTCCTGGGTCACAAAGGCCAGTTCTCTGCTCTCACAAAGGCAGTTTTATACGACCCCTTCCATAGACAGTGCTGGAGTTGAGTCTCCATCCCTGGAAATGCTCAGAAGTGTCTGTTCAAGATCCTGGGTAACATGTTCTGGGGCCCTGTGGAGCAGGAGGGTGGAGTGGTGACCTCAGTGGTCCTTTCCAACCTGAGCCACCCTGTGACACAGCATGCTCCATGGGAAAAGCAATTAATACTCGAGTTTTACATTTTTTGTAACTTGCACAATCTTCCTGTTGGAAGGCTGTTCCAAAATCTATGTTCTCTAGAGCCATGTTATACTCTGCAATATTAAATTTATTTGTTCTTCTCTCAGTTTGGTTTTTTTTTGCTTCTGTGGTTTGGTGTTTCCCATTGATTATGTAAAGATGCAGATATTTATCTTTTCTCTCAGACTTCATTCTTGTAGGCCAAGCATTCTATACTTTCCTCTTTGCCACTCAGATTTCTCTGAATCTCTGCTCTAGTTCCCTGCTCTTGGGTGACCAGAATTGTAGCAGTAGATCACTTTTGGAGGGCAGTATTAACATGGGTTAATGTCCCTACTGTGATTTTTTTCTTAATAATGAACTTGGATTTGATGAATAGTGTCATTTTTAAGAACAGTAGAACACCACAGTTGATTGTGATTATGTTCTGCCTATTCTTTCAGGCTGATGTAATTTATAAACTCAACATGACAGACAGGTAAGCTCTTGGGGAAATGCAGCTTTTGTCAGGATGTCTATAGGTGGGAGATGGAGTTGCCACCTCTTTTGGACAGTGTTTAGATTGCTGACAGTCAGTGTTGTGTATGAATCTAAGGAATAGATGGAACACATATCCCATTAATTACACCCTTATTTCCAAATAGTATTGTTTTAGATTCCATTCTGTTGTATTCTAGTCTATTCTATTCTGTGCTCAGTGATTTCTTTACACAGATACTGGGTGTTTTAACCAAACTTCTAAGATTTTTAAACTTTGATTAGTTGGTATTATTATGATTATTATTATATGTGATATGTTTATAACTTCCTTGTCTGAATCCTCTCTTAAAAGATAGAATATGTTTTTCAGTATAAATAATGAACTAGGCAGAGGGTCAAGTTCTTAGGAATGGAAAGAGAATACAACTTACCACTGTGTAGAAACTGTAACACAAATGGTTTTTGTTACTGTTGTTCATATTAAGTTACTAGGTAGGTATTTTTCTTTCATCTAGTTTCCTCTTCTGTTCTGTGTTCTCCCAGTTTTGCATTCGGCTCTTTAATATCTGCAGTTGACCCTGTGGCTACTATTGCCATTTTCAATGCCCTTAATGTGGATCCTGTGCTAAACATGTTGGTTTTTGGAGAAAGTATTCTCAACGATGCAGTCTCAATTGTCCTGACCAAGTAAGTGCATTGGAGCCACACATGTTTATGGAAACAATAACCACATTGTTTTCTGTTAGTTTTTCAGATGCACAGTAATTCTTTCATCTCCATTTGGAACAAATCATGTGTTTCTGGTGTAAAGCTGAATTCTGTGTGGCCTTTCTGTGTAAAATGCAATCCATAATGTGAACTGCATAGGCAGAGGACAGGGAATGGTTCCTTCTTGCCTGTGCCTCACTGCCTTATCTCCCTGCCCGTGGGTAACTGAGTGCTTTCTAATTCCATTTGTTTATCAGCTCTCTTTCATCTGACAGTCCTAACTGCAGGTGCCCACGTGTCATCTGGCAGCCTTGGCACAGGAATTGTCACCTTCCAAAGAGCAGCTCCATGTCACTGGCTCATGCCCAGAGTCTCAGTGCAGCTGGGGGGATACACTGACATCCATGCAATGGGGTTATGTTTGTGTTGGGGTTACCACAGGAAAGAGGAACATCTAAAGTCCTTTTGCCCACAATAATTCTTTGGGGCTGAAAGAATAATGAATGATAGATGTATCTTGGTGTTATTGCTGAGGCCAATGGATTTGACTGTGAATGTATGGAAGGAGCAGCTGTACCAAGCAGGTACTGAAGTCAGAGTCCCTTTCCAATGAACTAATTGTTTTTACTACAGTTGTGGTGCTTTTAGGGAAGACCCTGAAGGCTAAAAGCAGTCAAAATTAATACTAGTTAGAATCTGTGTGTTCTTTGCATGGAATTTCCATGAAATACATTCCTGAAATTCAAAGAGGTTTCTCCACTTTCCTCCTAAGAGCTGCCTCTTTTTCCATCAGTGACCTCCTTGTCTCTCATCCACACCTAAATATTTGATGAGAGTTCTTCCTGTTGATATGTTCTTCTCAGAGGATCACATGAGTTTTTACCACTGTAAAATGTGTTTCTTTTCCTTTTCAAAGTTGGAGCATTGTTTTGAAATTCTGGGCACTGCCATAGCCTATTTACGCCATTCTGGGATTCTTCAGAGGAGCAATGCTGGGTTTCTAGCAGAATTAGGTTTCCCTTTGGGTATTACACTAGGGCTTGATTTAATGTCTTTTGACATTTCTCTTGTTATATATATCACAGTAAAAGCCTTTTAAGAGTGGTAGCAACAAAGAAATGGGAGTCTTTTTTGTTATGCTTGAAAGATGTTTGATATTTTTGGATTCAGGCTTAAAATGTATAACCATTTCTTCTTATTTCTCTTTTAATTGTATCTAGCACAGCAGAAGGTTTGACAAGGGAAAATATGTCAGATGTAAGTGGATGGCAAACCTTTTTACAGGCACTGGGGTACTTTCTCAAGATGTTCTTTGGCTCTGCAGCACTTGGCACACTTACTGGTCTTATTTCTGCATTAATATCCTTTTTTAATTTTGGTGTTACATATATACACATTAGTGAACTCCAGCATTCTAATAGTATTTTTCTTTCTGTCTCCTCCAGCATTTCTTAGAGGATATTTCTTGTTAGACATTATTTTGTTTTTATGTTAGTGTGCATGGATGTGTATTAAAAGTGGCATCAAATTTTTATGAACATAATTAAGGTCTGAAATGTTTTATAATAGCTTATGTGCATTGGAGTGTTATAAGATATGGTAATTGTTTTTCAAAATATATTAATTCCATTTCAATACCAATCCATTTTACAAGCATATGGCTTCTTTTTTACGTACATAAAACAGTTAATTAAAAGAAGAAAACGCTGCTTTTCCCGAGGGCCTTTGAGTCAGCCCAGCTCATTTGTCCCTATGGATCATGTGCAGGCAGCTGAATGCAGACACTGTTCTGTTTGGATTTACTCTGGGTTGTATTTTGCCTCTTCCACTTCATGAATTGGTTGCTAAACAACCCACAAGCTCCTCTGAGATCAGGAAGGCTGTTTGCTGTAGCCCAGACACTTTGGTTACTTTTGTGCTTGTCTAATGTTAGCACTGACTTCACTGGATGTGGTCTGGCTGTAAACAGTTATTCATGTCATCTGGGACTCACGGGCAAACACTTTGTAAACAAGAAGAATAGAATGTTGGATTGAATAAAGATGTATTTCCCCTCTTGGTTCATCAGCCTAATTCAACAAACTTTTAAATTATTCCATTCATCACAGCAAAAGAGGGAGAAAGGTGTTCAACACTTTTGTTGAACTTTTGTTGAATTTACATCTAAATTACAGTAAGTCAAAGAGGAAAAGAGCTTATTTGCCCTTTAGTTACTTACGCTTGAAAACTGTCTGATTTAGCTGTTGTTATCACTGTTGTAGAGGCACATCAGTAACAGATCTGTGTCTTTGGCTCTGTCTGTTCTGAAAGACTTCTACCAGTTACTGCTTCTATGAGAAACATTCCTCATAAGAAATTAGTAATCTTTTCATACTTGACTTGAAGGCTAATGTGTAGATTTTATTTGGTAGAGAAGTACATTAGGCATAATCATTGTTTTGCAGTGGAATGAACAGATAAAAATATTTCTTTGATTTATTTTTTAATTTACCTTTTCCATAACATTTCCGTGTGTACGTACTAAAGCATATTGATTTAAGGAAAACACCTTCCCTAGAATTTGGGATGATGATTATCTTTGCTTACCTCCCTTATGGACTTGCAGAAGGAATCTCACTCTCAGGTGAGTGGCAACATGAGTTCTGACCACACTGTTTGATATGTTAAAATATTTGTGTTGCTGTAGAAATAAATTTTGCTTTGTGAGACTATTATTCTGAAGGGGTCTCAGCAGGAAATCCTTGGAGAGTCTTCTGTTGATGCCACCTTGTCACCCACAGGTATCATGGCAATCCTGTTCTCTGGCATTGTGATGTCTCACTACACACACCACAACCTGTCCCCAGTGACACAGATCCTGATGCAGCAGACACTCAGAACTGTGGCTTTCATGTGTGGTAGGTGCTGCCTGCTATCAAATCTGCTATTAATAGTTCCAAATTTCATTTGCATGGAACAGTGATGCTATTGGGAGCAGCAGAGGTGTGAATTTGCATCCGTGCATTTGTGTGTCAGTGGTTCTTGTCTTTAAGAGAAGAATTGCCAAGAGTGGAGGCTGGAAGGCACTCAAAAGTCACCTTTCCTGCCACACTGGATAAAACACACAGTACATCTCTCTCTGCCATCCTGCAGGCTCCTGCTAGGATTTGTCACAAGATTAATGACCAAATAGAGATCTCTGATTCGTGTATTCCTGTGCTCTGTTTTCAGTTCTAGGGGATGGGGGTTGCATGGTATTTTTGAATGGTTTTGTGTATAAAAAGCTGCTTGCAAAAACAATAACTTCACATGGGGAGGAGTTTTTTGAAGTAATGGTACAAGCAGCTCAGAGTCTTAGAGCCTTTCCAGTTCCTTTTCTAACCCAAATCCCTGAAGAAATGACATTTCTGGTTACAAACATGTCCCTGATTGCTGGGGGCTGCCATGAATGCATTCTGTATTGTTTCAGGAGGATGCAGCATGATCACAGAGTGGCTTTGCTGCAAACTGAACTTAACCACTCCTAACCTGAGCACCAGCAGCTCTCCAGGGTTTGGTCAGGAAATCCCATTTTATGTCTTGTATGTAGTAATTGATAATAGGAGTAGAAAAGGTTTTCTACAATTATTTATTTAAGATGTGATTTTTCTTTTTCAGAAACGTGTGTTTTTGCATTTCTTGGCCTGTCAATTTTTAGTTTTCCTCACAAGTTTGAAATGTCCTTTGTCATCTGGTGCATAGTAGGTATTTACTTTCTTCCATACCACTCCTTTCCTAATTTTTTGTCTTTAAACCTATTTCAGTGTAGCTCAATGTAGTGACACAGTGAATTATGTTTCAATGGGGGTTATACCTACATCTGTTGCCATTATAATTGTTAAAAATCAGCATGAAAAGATATGTTCCTTTTTGCAGAGTCCAGTGAGGGCAATATGGATCCATTTCCAGTTTGTACAGCAGTGTACTCTGGCCCATTGAGTGCATGGTTCAAGGGAAGAATTGTTATCTTGCAGATAGGGATATCAGCACAGGGAACTGCTCCCCTGCATTACACCCAACTTCCCTGTCTAATATATAGCTAAGGTGTGACACTTCCTTCTGGGTAGCATTGGCCTCTCAGGCATTATGCAAATTGTGTAATTTTGGGGTGATTCATGAAGGAAAACAGCACAGCCCTTCAAGAATCCTGCTGACTAATTCTAGAGTATTTGCCTTATCAAGGTCTGTTTGTAGTGGAGCTTAAAAACAATGCTCTGAGAAAACCTTGCCTTTTTCTGAGTTAAAGTTTTCACTGTGTTTGTTAATTGTTTGCTATTAAATCAACAATACCCTTTTTTATTCTTTTCTTCTCTGGAAGTGTTGCTTCAGTGTGGGCTGAACACTTCAGGGAAGTGTTGAGAAACAGGCTGATGTGCTATTTGTTTGGCTTCTGGCCTTTCTGAGCATTGGGCCACAGGGAAACAATAGAAATACCTTATTGCCTCTTGGCTGCTGCCAAGGGAATGATTAAAGGAGCTCAACTGAGGAGCACTTTTAACCAAAGTAATTCTTGGTCTCCCTGGAATGCCTCCTGGGCTCCATTTATTTATTAAGAGTAAAGCAGCCTGGTCTCCATCAGTGACAAGTCTGATTTAGTTTCAGTTAAGCAGACAAAATGTTTCAAGAGTAAAATTCCACAATGCCCTGTGCTGAGAGGTTTCTCTCTGTTCATTGGGCAGCACACCTGCCTGTGAGCCAAAAGAGCATATTCACCTTCCCCTGTAAAACCAGCTGCAACTGGGACCTCATGGCTGTAAATATCAAATGGTCTTTTGCTTTTATTTCTGTTTTTCAGGTGCTGGTTCTGTTTGGTAGAGCAGTGAATATTTTTCCACTTTCCTACCTACTCAACTTCTTCCGTGATCATAAAATTACCCCCAAAATGATGTTTATCATGTGGTTTAGTGGTAAGTTAAAACTCAAAATACTGAGAAAACAGAAAAAAATGTTTTCTCTTTTTCATTGTGTGGCCCACTCCAGGAGGAACTGTTTTTTCATTGGTTGAGTAAAACTCAGCTGAATATTTGCACTGTTCTGAAACCCAAGTGCAACAGAAACGTCCTCTTTTCTCTTTGTGCTGGAGGACTTTGCACTGGTGAGCCCCACTGAAGCTTTTGTGGTTAGAGGCTCCTTGTCTCTAGGCCTAACAGCTTCACAGTTTGAACAGTGTCTGAAATCTCAGACTTGTTTTAGGGTGGTAGCCTAGTGATAGATAATGGCCATGCCATGGGATTGTAGACAGCCCTGTAAAGGTGCAGAGTTCCTGTGGAGCTCTCCAGATTGCTGTTAACAGACTCTCCCCTTGTTCTCTCCCCAAGGGTTACGTGGTGCCATTCCCTACGCCCTCAGCCTCCACCTGGGCCTGGAGCCCATCGAGAAGAGGCAGCTGATTGGCACCACCACCATCATCATCGTGCTCTTCACCATCCTGCTCCTGGGAGGGGGCACCATGCCCCTCATCAGGCTCGTGGACATTGAGGACTCCAAACCACGCAAGAGGAACAAGAAGGATGTTAATCTGAGCAAGACAGAGAAGATGGTTTGTTTGGGGTTTTCATTCAGAGGATTACTGGGGTTTGGTGGTTTTTTTTTTTTCCAGTTCTAACATTTTTTCAGGACTAGTACATAATTTTTTACTAATAAGTAAGATGAAAGCAGAAAAAGCCAAGGAATATAATTTTAAAATATCTCAAAGATGGAGTTGGGTTAGTGTTTTTACAAAATACACAAGGAAGTGCAGGAAGAGTGCAGGGCCAGGGTGTGTTCCACATGGTTTGTTTTCAGTGGGACAATGACAGCAGTGGTGCTCGCTGGATGAAATCATTGTGCAGCTCACAAAAGAAAACTTGCACAGTAGAAACCTGTTCTCAGCAATAGTGACAATACAAAACATGGAACATTGGAGGTCTTTTCCTTTGACATGGAAGGAGAAGCTCAGTGGCTCTGGGATTCAATGGCTGAGCAGCCTCACACAGCTCTGAGCCCTGAGAGGGTGGGATGGGATCATTTCCATTGTTCCAGCATGGGAACTGCTTGGGATAAAGGAGCCCACAGAGCAGGGGCTGAAGCAAGGTGGAGGGGTCACTGCCACTTCTCTGGGGTTAATCCACTATTTGTGATTTTTCTAGGGGAACACTATAGAATCTGAACATTTATCAGAGCTCACAGAGGAGGAATATGAAGCTCAGTACATAAAACGCCAGAACCTCAAAGGGTTTATGCGGCTCGATGTCGAGTATTTGAATCCTTTCTTCACTAGAAGACTCACACAAGAAGTAAGTGTTTCTCATTTTCTTGAAGAAGAGAAACTGGTCAGCTGGTTGTTGCTGTCAGTACCACAGGGCTCAGTGTGCAGCCACACAGCACTGTAGGGACAGTGGGACATGTGAGTATTGCTCATGCATGGAGAGAGCAGCTGTAATGAGCAGCTGCTCTGCAAAAGTGCAGATTGAGTTGGATTGAGTGAGCATCTCAGAGCTACCCAGTTCAACTTGGTTATGGATTTGTTGAAGTTGCCTTTAATTGTGCAGAGAACCATGAAGGGCATCAGGAGCCACTGGCTGCTGCCACTTGGGCAGAGTTTTTAAACTGCTGTCACACACAGTTCCTGTCTTTCTGTCAATGGTGCTGTGACTTCTGGAGCTGTGATGCTGCAGAGTGCAGGTTCTGTGTTGGAAATGAGCACCAGCATTGCACTCTTGAGACTGCTTCGCTGGGTACCAAGGCTCTGGGCTGTGAATGCAAACCACCACCTGACTGTGGTGTGTAAATAATACTGAGTGGCTCCAAGGTGTAAATACTGTGCCTTTTTCACTCCTATGCTTCAGAAATCTGAGGCTCCTTAGCCACACAATTCACTGTTTTTCCAATTTCCCATGGAAGCGTTTTGGCTTTGGAGTTGCTAATTTTGTGTAAGTGCACTTTCTATCTTACTAGCCTGCTCAAAAGTACTGTTTTTCCTCTTGTTTTGTACTTTTCAAAAGTACCCTTTCAGCACTTTCCTGCAAAAACTAAAGTCATTTATTACAAAACCATAAAGGAACCAAGAGACCAAAGTAAGCATCTGATTTGTAGTTGGTAGCCAAAAGTACGGGCTAAGATTGCAACCAAAGGCAGGAAAAATAAGCATGTGAATCACCAGGGCAGGCCACAAGCTTCCCAGTGTCCTGGGAACATGAGGAGGAGTCAAAGCCGGGCCCTGCAGACAGCATTAACATTGTGGAAACACAAGAGCAGGACTGTTCAGAGAGCACAGGTAAAAATACCCATCATCAGAACTGTCATCAACTGTAGCAATAATTACTGACTGAGCACTGGAGAGATGTTTTCTGGTGGGAAACAGGAGCTCTGCTTGCTCAGAGAGCAGAGGCAGGTTGTTTGCTAAGCAGTGTGTCCAGCTGGGCTCTGTTCTGCCCTGCCCCAGAAGGGCTGTTTTAGTGACCAGTGCTGCTGTTTGCTTTGGCCAGGACCTGCACGACGGGCGCATCCAGATGAAGACCCTGACCAACAAATGGTACGAGGAGGTGCGCCAGGGCCCCTCGGGCTCCGAGGATGATGAGCAGGAGCTGCTGCAGCAGAGCGGGGCAGGAGCACGCTGAGCTCACACTGGGATTGGAGCTGACTGCACCGGAGCTGCAAAGCCAGGGCTGAATTTTCACATTTCAGACATGTCTGCTGCTCCTTGTTTAGGTAACACCCACAGTTCTGCTGTTACTGTTCAGGGAGGGAAAGCACAGGGGTCAGATGTGGAAGGGCTGAAGGAAGAACCTTTAGTTCAGACTTCACTGCGTAGGGAATTCCTTGCAGCCTGTTGAAAAGCAGAACCATCTGCCATGAAATGATGACATTGTTTAATGGGGGGGCTTCTTCCCTTCCCAAAACCTGCTGTGACCACACACTGCAGTACAGGGCTCTTGTGTGGCTCTGCAAAACAGAACGAATTGCACTTTACCTTTTATATATATATAAAAATATATTCATTCACAGCATGACGAGTCTTGACAGTTTATACTGTGAATTTGTTTCAGCACTAGTAAGGGAATCTGACTGGAAGAAGTGTATGATTTATGGATTTGCACATTTCTGAACCCAGAAAAAATGCATACCTTGACAAAAGCAGATGTTGCACATACAAGGAATCACCTCTCAAAATGTAGTTTTGTCACTTAAGAAAATCTTGATTTCTATTTTTTTGGTTTTGTACTAAGGGATCGAATCCTCAGTACTGATTATAGTATGGTTTTGGGGAAGTGGGGGCCTGTGACAGCACAGTACTGCATTTGAAATTGTAGTTTCTTTTCTTTGGCTGAAGCCACTTTAGTTGGGTTTCTGTAATTGGCAGTGGCTCCTTGCTGGCACTTTGGCTTCAAATCTTAGAAAGAGCAGCTTTTGTTTTGCCTAATTCATGAAGTGTCCCTAACACTCCAGAATTCACCAGTGGAATTTTTAAGCTTCAGTGGAGGCAATAGCAGCATGTACATGAGGAAGAATAGCCTACAAAAGCTAATCCAGTACAGAAATACTGATGTTGCACGCAGCTGAAACAGCCTGTGTGTGAAGTGCCATAGCTTCCATTAAGCTGTCCCATTTTTCTCTTGTACTTACACTCTCCAGAGTCCGTGGTATCACTGCATTTGTTCTCCCCGGCCCAGTGTTTGCTCAGTGTTGCCAACACCTGAACACGTGTTCGTTGCACATTTGCCATGGTGACACATGCAGCAGTTTGCTCCCAGTGCCAAATTCCTCCTTGGTCATTTGCATATCCACCGGCAGGATGTGAACTACAGTTCAGCACCCAAATCTGACATGCAAATGCACATGTTTGTTTCTGAAGGCGTGAGACTTGGTTTTGGTCTGCTTTTGCTACCGAGTTTTTTAATCCACTGCTTACCTACTGAGAGAATAAAAGTTCAAGAATGTATTTAGAATCCTGAACCTGTGGTCTGTGCAGTTTTTCAGAACACCACATCTTGATCCCGTGCTGCCTTTTCCCTGCAGTGGAAGGGGCCTCTGCTCGTCCCAGAGCTAGGACACACACGACAGGGGTTGTGTGAGCCATGAAAGCCACTGGTGCTGGCTTTGTCTGTGTGAAAATCAGGCTTTCTGTCACCCTTCTAGAGCCCAGTGGACTGAATTAAACTTTAGTTACCGTCAATCCTCCTGGGTTTCTCAGCTTGAGCCTTCAGGCCCAGGAACTGCTGGAAGGTCCCTGAGAGCTTCTCAGGTGTTCAGGGATGGAGCTTTTGTCACAGCGGGGGTAGCGCAGTGCCCCGGTCAGGCTGACGTACCCAGGGGCCGCGATTTCCGGTGATTCCTGTCCATCCCCGGCCGTTCCCGTCCATCCCCATTCCCGTCCGTCCCGTCCATCTCCCGTTTCCCTCCGTTCCCATTCCCCGTTCCCATTCCCGTTCCCTCATTCCCGTTCCCGTTCATCCCGTTCCCATCCCCGTTCCCGTCCATTCCCCCATTCCGTCCGTTCCCGTTCCCATTCCCGTTCCCATTCCATTCCCATCTTCCATCCCCATTTTCGTTCCCGTTCCCATTCCCTTCCATCCCCATTCCGTTCCCCGTTCCATCCCATTCCCGTTCCCATCCCCGTTCCCATTCATCCCCGTCCCGTTCCCATCCCATTCCCATCCCAGTTCCCGTTCCCATTCCCGTTCCATTCCCGTTCCCTTCCCATTCCCATTCCTGTTCCCATTCCCATTCCCTCCCTTCCGCATTTTCCCGTTCCCATTCCCTCCCGTTCCCATCCCCGTTCCGTTCCCATTCCCATCCCCTTCCCATTCCCATCCCCCGTTCCCCGTTTCCCCATCCCCGTTCCCGTTCCTTCCTCCTTCTCCCGTTCCCCGTCCATCCCCGTTCCATCCCTATCTCCCATCCCCGTTCCCGTTCCCATCCCGTTCCCGTCCCGTTCCCATCCCCGTTCCCATTCCCATCCCATTCCATTCCCATCCCCCGTTCCCGTTCCCATCCCGTTCCCGTTCCCATCCCCATCCCCGTTCCCGTCCCATTCCCATCCCATTCCCCCATTCCCATTCCCGTTCCCGTCCGTTCCCGTTCCCATTCCCGTTCCCGTTCCTGTTCCCATTCCCATTCCCGTCCTTCCCGTCAGTTCCCGATCCCTTCCTTCCTTCCCATCCCCGTTCCCGTTCCCATTCCCATCCCCGTTCCCTTCCCACCCCGTCCTCCCATTCCCATTCCCTCCATCCGTCCTCCGTTCCCGTTCCCATCCCTCCATCCCCGTCCTCCCAGTTCCCGTTCCCATCCCATCCCCGTTCCCGTTCCCCATTCCCATCCCATCCCGTTCCGTTCCCCATTCCCATTCCCCATTCCCATTTTCCCCATTTTCCTGTTCTTCCCGTTTTCCCGTTTTTTCCCGTTCCCGTTCCCATTCCCGTTCCCCGTTCCCATTCCCGTTTCCCGTTCCCATTCCCGTTCCCGTTCCCATCCCGTTCCCGCCTCCGTCTCCTTCCCTTCCCGTTCCCATTCCCGTTCCCGTTCCCATTCCCGTTCCCGTTCCCATCCCCGTTCCCATCCCCGTTCCCGTTCCGGTTCGCCCCGCCCGTGGAGCTCCGGCAGCCGCCCCTGCCGCAGGTGAGCTGTCCGCTCCCGCCCTCTGGCGGCGGCCGGCGGCAGCGCATGGAGGGAATCGCTCTGAAGCGATGCCACTGGAGACATTGGGGATGTTTGATTTAAACCCGACTATTCTAAAACTTAAACAAATTTAACTTGGCCAAAACTTGTCATTAAACACGTATTCTGAGAGAACAAAGCTGTCTTTACTCCCTTTTTTTGGAACCAAAAGAAGTTTTTACCATAGTGACCAGTTCTCATATTCATTTATCAATACAATGGTTTTTCTTTCAGCCGGAGGAAGAGGGGGTGGGGGAATAATTTAAAAAGCAACTGAACTAAAATATCACCATACTTGCGCAGCTCAGAGCTAAGACTTCACTTTCCCTCAAACACATTAACCTCCGTGGCTTCGAACCACTGGAAGAAATTTCTGCTGCTGTGTTTGATTATGACATCCATTGATGATTTTGCTGGCTTTCCTTGACAGTCACCTTATTCCCCATTTTTCTTTTCCTTTCCTACTGTGTCTCTGTCACCTTGGAGAGTGTTGCTGTGCCCTCAGACTCACATGAGCCAGCACAGACTGGGAAATGCAGCACCCCATGCACCAAACCCAGCCGAAGGCAGCCCTGGCTCCTTTCCTGCACCAGGAGCGGGCTCTCACTGAGCAGCAATGCAGCACTGCAATCCCCACACCACCACCAATGCCAAAGAAATTGGTTCTCACAACGCGGAACCCCCTCCTAAACCCTGCTGGATCCAGCGCAGAGCCTCCCTCAGCTCCGAGGGTGGAGGGTGGAGGGTGAAGCGTGGAGGGTGGAGGGTGAAAGGCGAAGGGTGAAAGGTGAAGGGTGAAAGGTGAAGGGTGAAGCGTGGAGGGTGAAGCGTGAAGGGTGGAGGGTGAAGCTGTCACCCTCTCACAGGCTCGGCCCTGGCAGCGAGGGGTTTTCTCCAGTTCCCAGGGAGTTGGTGGCAGCTGTTGGCACCGTTCCCAGCTGGGTACACGGCTACATTGGCCTCAGCTGTGCCGTGCCCCCGGCATGGACCCAGCCTGGGATGGAGGAGTCCCCCGGTGGTGCCGGACCCTGGACTCGCTGTTCAGCTCAGCCACAGCACGTGGAGTCCATTGGGGTTTGCTGGGTGGCTGCAGCTCCTCTGCCCTCGGTCGCAGGAGTGTCTGGGAATGGAGATTAAACACTCCCAGCATTAGGGCTCTCAGCGTTGGGCATTTCACACTGACCTGAAGATGAAAACCCTGATGTGGAGGTTTCCTGGAGTGATAAAGGAGCTGAGGGATTGGCAGATCATTATCATTCTCCCTCTCCTCTTTAGGGGATCTCTGCAATACCGTATTTTTGGCCAGCAGGGGCCACAGCAGTGGGCCAGGGGGGCTGGCAGGTGGAGCAGGGACCCGCCGTGCCCCTGGGCCCAGCACAGCCCAGGCCCCAGCCTGGCTGGTCAGTCCTCGGTCCCTGTCCACCCTGGAGTAGCCATGCCCTGAGAGCCCCCAGGAGATGGCAGCAGCCCTTCGTGTTCATGTCCTCCAACGGGAAATCAGCCCCCGGTTCCTTTCTAAAGGCTCTTCTCGACCGGCAGCAGCAGGATGCCCCAGCATGGCAAAGGATGGTCCAGGATGGCCAGTGGGACACCCAGGGGTGTGGCAGGGGGGACACCCAGGGGTGTGGCAGGGGGACACCCAGGGGTGTGGCAGGCTCCCGCTGCTGCCGGACACGCCGTGGCTGTGGGATGCTCGGCTGCTGGGGCAGAGAAGGTTTGCTGGTGCCACGTGCGATGGCCGATGGCGAGGTGGGCTCAGAGCGGTCCTGCGTGGGGCAGGCTGGGCTCAGCAGGTCTGTGGCGAGGGCAGGCTGGGCTCAGAGCAGGTCCTTGGCAGTGGCCGGGCAGGGCTGGGCTCAGAGCGGTCCTTGGCGATGGCCGAGGGCAGGGCTGGGCTCAGAGCAGGTCCTTGGCATGGCGAGGGCAGGGCTGGGCTCAGAGCAGGTCCTTGGCAGTGGCCGAGGGCAGGGCTGGGCTCAGAGCAGGTCCTTGGCGATGGCCGAGGGCAGGGCTGGGCTCAGAGCAGGTCCTTGGCAGTGGCCGTGGCAGGGCTGGGCTCAGAGCAAGCTCTTGGCGTGGCCGAGGGCAGGGTGCAGAGCAGGTCCTTGGCGATGGGCTGGGGCAGGGCTGGGCTCAGAGCAGGTCCTTGGCAGTGGCCTGTGGCGGTGCCCGAGCCACGGCGTGGGCGAGGGCAGCGCCTGCAGTCTGGCATCGCCACAGACGCGGCCGATCGAGGGCAGACCATCACCCGCAGGCCCGCTGCCCCGCGGCTCCACTGGTCAGCAGGGCCAGGGGGCCACTCTGGGCCGAGCTGCCGGGCATCCCGCGGGGGCTGCAGCACCCGGATAGTTTCCCCAAAACATCAAAGCATCGCCGCAGCGTCTGCAAGCACCAGGACAGGCACAGACCGGGGGTGGGAAGGGCTGGAGCGCAGCGCCCGGGCAGCCGCAGCACAGGAGGGTGCGCAGGGCCTGGAGCCCAGCCCTGTCCTTGGACAGGATCCTGTGGAAGCTGGGCTTGAAGAACAGGTGCACCAGCGGGTTGTAGAGTGTCGAGGACTTGGCGAAGACCGCAGAGAGCACAGGCCAGCGCTGGCACCTGGCTGGCATCCCCGAGCAGTGCCCACAGTGCCCCACGGCATAGGGGTTCCAGGCAGCCAGGAAACCCAGGCACACAGCAACGCTCAGCTGGAACAGGAACAGATGGAGATGGCAGTGCTGTGAGCCTCCTGCAGCACTCAGGAGACACCGACACCCCCCAAAGCCAGCCATGTGCAGCAGGACCCTCGGCAGTCCTCACATCCCCAGGGTGAGGTGCTCAGTTCTGCACCCAAACTGCAATGTCAGAGAGCAGGGCAGGGAATCAGCACACGCCATGCACAGACCTGCTCTCACCTCAGGCCACTCACACCCTGTCCCACCTGGGAAACTCAGCAACTGCCCCAGCCTGCTGTGGGAAACTCAGCAACTGCCCCAGCCTGCTGTGGGAAACTCAGCAACTGCCCCAGCCTGCTGTGGGAAACTCAGCAACTGCCCCAGCCTGCTGTGGCACAAGGGCACAAAGCACCCAGCAATCTGCCGGGACCAGCTCAGCCTCAGACTCCAACAGCTTTTGGCAGCACGGAAATCCCTCCAGGAACCCGTGTGCCTTGGGAGGCCTTGAAATGGGCTGTGCTCAGCCCCTCTCCCCTGACTAGACACTAATGTTTCCTTCAAAGTCAGGGTTGCAAGCTGTTTTCTTTCGTGCTGTGTTTTTTAAAGGGTATTCAGGGCTTTTTACATATCCTTGGTAAAATATAGTATTAGCTCGTAGTCTGGGGAACAATGACTCATGCAAGCTCCTTTATGATCTTTTCCAATGTAATTTAAAATGAAAACTCCTCCACCTAATGCGCTGTGAAAGTGGACGGAGGGAAATGGTGTTGTCGACGCGCACGACGACACAAAAAAAAACACCTGGAGAACTGTCAGAAAAAAGAGAGAACAGAGACAAGAAAGACAAAAAAAAAAAAAGAAGAAAAAGAAAGAGAAATGAGAAATAGACTAAGAGAAGCCCAAAAAAAAAAAAAAAAGAAGAACAAGAAAAACACCAACAGAAAAAACAAAAAAAAAGAAAAAAAAGAAAAAATACACAATGACACAAACATACAGAACAACAATAAGAAGACAACCAAACGACACACACAGAGAAAAAAAAACACACAACACAAGATACACACAACAAGACAACAAACAAACAGCACAAACAAAAAAAGCAACACACAGAGAACACACCAAAAAGAACACAAAACACAGATAAACCAAGAAACAACACACAAACAAAAAAACACATAACAACACAACAGACACACACGAGCGCAACGATAAAAACATTGAAAAAACGAGCAGACCGATGACAAAGGAACCGCGAGAGAATATCATGCGCTTGAGAGGAATAGTGTGAGGAAGAAATGTAGATGAGAGGGCTAGATAGTGAAAGGAGACATAGATAGAAAGAATGGAAAATAATAGTGAAAAAAGGGGCTGGTTAGAAAAAGAAAAAAATAATGTGGAATAGGACTTGTGTAGGAAATGGGGAAAATATAAGTGATGGACATGAAATAGATAAAATAAGTGAGGAAGAATAAGGAAGAATGCAAATAGAAAAAACATTGCACGGGCCCTGCGGGACACCCGCACCGTCCACAGGATCAGCGCGTAGGACACGAGGATGAGGAGGCAGGGGAGCAGGTAGCAGAAGATGAAGAGGGAGAGCAGGTAGAGCGTGGCCTCTGTGCTGGAAGCGTCCCAGGTGATGCAGCAGGCTGTCCCGTAGGGCTCGGGGCCGTAGCTGCCCCAGCGGTTCAGCGGCGCGGCGGCGAAGGCCAGCGCATAGACCCACACACACGGCAGCAGCAGCGCGGCGTGGCTCCGCGAGAAACGGCTCCCTGAGGAGAGAGCTCCTGTGGCCAGGGCTGGAGAGAGCCCCGAGCCCCGAGTGGAGACAGGGGACTGCACCCCGAGCGCCCGCAGCCCCGGGCCTGGCAGGAACCGTGGCAGGAACCGCGGCCCCGCAGCTCCTGGACAACAGGAGGAGGCTCTGGGGAGGACATCCAGGTGAAAACAGGGATACAGGCATGAGCTGTAACACTGCATTAATTATTTCAGTATTCATTATTTCAGTGAATTAAATATATTTGGCCTATGACTCTCCCACCAGGGACCAGGGAAAGCAGCTTTTCTTGCTCTGACAGAGCTTGTTGACCTCCCAGCTGCAGAGTCTGCTCTAGTCTAAGCTCAACTCTGTGTAGGGACGCTCAAAAACCTGTAACCTGTTGTGGTACAGCCACACAGATGTGGCACCTGGGGACAGGGTTTGGTGCTGGACATGGAGGTGCTGTGCTAACAGATGAACTAAGTGATCATAAAGATATTTTCCAACCTAAGCTTGTTTCTGTGATTCTGTGACACTAAATATTGACTGGGAAAGCTTTCCCAGAAGGAGTGGATCTGGCTCATTAAAGCAAAAAGGGCTCTGTTAACAGAGAGGGGCATAAGGGAGGATCAGATAACGCACCCCAGCACCTACCATATGCTGGGTAGCAGACCTTGAGGCAGCAAACCGTGCTGAGCACCGTCAGGCTGGCCAGGCTGCACAGCCCGAACAGGACCCCGCAGAAAGCGTAGAGAGTGCACACAGCCTGGTCAAAGAGCCACCTGCAAGGAGAGCCTGCAGCTGAGCCCATCCTTCCCCTGGGCAGAATGACCACTGTCCCACCTGCTGGACAGGAGGCTTCTGCTGTGCATCAGGCTGGAAACCTCCCAGCGGCTGCTCCTACTCCAGCAGCAAAGCCAGTGCAGAGCCACTTCCACGAGGTACCTGTGTGCAAAGAAGGAGGACGTGGCCAAGGGGAAGAGCGTCACCGTCATGCTCAGGTCACTGATGGCCAGGTTGACGATGAAGAACTCGGCAGGTTTCAGCTGGGCCCTCTTCTGATGGGCCACCAGCAGCAGCAGCGAGTTGCCAGACAGGGATGTGATGCCTGTGGAGGAGGCAGAGAATGGTGCTGTGTGTAACAGAGGCGGCAGAGGAACCAGCAGCATCTCGAGGTGTTTTGAAGCAATCACTGAAGGAGTCTACAGAGGATGGAAAGGGCTTCAGGCTTCCCTCTCTGGGGCAGGCTGAGCTGGGGAGCCCAGGGGACCCACAGAGCTCTGTGAGCACATCTGCAGCTGCTTTACTTTGGATCTGATCCCTTCCCCTTCCTGAGATCCCACAGAAGCGTTTGGTAGGAGGGCAGTGATGGGATGAGACTGCAGTGGGCTGCGGGTGCAGGATCTGGCCAAGTCCCTCATTGCAGCTGGAAGGAGCAAGGGGCATTTCCTCCCAGCTAGACAAACAACGGGAGCTTTGTGCAACTGCTCCTCTGATGTGAGGCCAAGAGATGCGCCCCTTGGCCTTTGTAATTTCTTCCTGGCAGTGTCACTCCTGTGAGTCTGCACTGTCCCATATCATAGTAACAAAATAAACAAGAAGAAAGGCATTATGAAGATCAAGGCAAATCCAGACTAAACAAAAGAAGGCTCATTGTTTGCTATTAGTGTATTTAAATCAACAATGGTGATTAAAGTTTTATAACAAGGGCTTTCTCTTTTTCATTACATAATGGTGATTTCATGGAAAAGAGGTTTCAGTGTCCTCAGAAGGGGAATCTGCTGCTCTTGGGACAGGTTGGGCAGGATAGAAGTTCTCCCTAAGGGATTAGGCTGTAAATTAAATCCCATGGTAAGAATCAGCTCCCAAAGCAGCTGTATGGCCAGCACTAAAGTTCCCCTCAGGAACAGGACTCCTACATGGGACCTGGCCAAATCAAGAGCTTTGGAGGCTTTGGAGTAACTGGAGAGTGGAGTATTGAGATGTTTGTCCTTCTTCCCAGCCTCACAAGGCATTTTTTTTGCCACAGAGCGAGTGCTAAGTACACTTTGGTAACTTCCCCAACTCCTGCTGAAAGCAAGGGCCAGCTCAAGGTCCAAATCCCCTCAAAGGACCTGGAGCTGGTGGTGCCAACAGAGCCCTTGCCCATCTCACCTTGGGTGGCTGTGGTAGATGTTACAGCACGTCACTCAAAAGTTTATTTGTATTCTTTCCAGATGTTTAAAACCATAATGGGCACTTGCAGTTCTCCTGAGAGGGGAATTCAGTCTCCAAATTTTGGCCAGATCACACTTTGAAGTAAGATGGGAAGGGTCAGTTTAATTATTCTGCTAACGACTGGACACTTGGAAGCATCAGTGAGTAAAAAGGCCTGAATGTTTCTGGCAGGCACCTGGGCAGGGACAAGGGGATCAACAGATTTCCTTACCAAAGACTAAATAGAGAGTGCCAAAAATCAGATCTTCTCTCTCCGATAGGGTAGAGGTGAACACTGAGGTGTTGGACTCATTCCCCATCTGCAAAGCAAGATACACATGGAAGTGAGAGTGGATTCTGGCTCATGAAGAGCAAACACTTTTGTGTCCAAAAGTAAATCATAAACTGGATTCTGTAAATTCCCATTAAAATGCTCCCTCAGGTGAGTGTGTGATGGGGGAAGCCTGCACAGGCCTCCTCCATTCTGTCACCTTTAGTGAGAGTCACAAATTGTAGAAATATCAATGCAGGAACCAAGCACATCCACAACCATTTCTGACAGAAACAGCTACAAGAGTTTTCTTTCAGCTCAGAAACATTTCAAACACATGACTGTGCTCAATCAAGACTAAATCTGCAGCTCCTCTTGGAGGGATTCAGCCCAGACTGTCGTCGGGAGTGCAGCCAGCACAGTGCAGCCCTTCAACATCAACCTGCTCTGCCACGTAGTCTGTGGGAACACAGAGCTTCTGCTGAATTTGATTTAATCTCCATTACTCAGACGCTGTTCTGAGAAGAGACAGGCTGTGAAAGTGCCTTTCCCCTCAATTTAATCAGACTTCAAAATGAAGTGAAGTTTTCCCAGCAGCTGCTGCCACAGGTACATGACCAGGAAATCTTTCTGGTCTTCTGCATCCCAGCTCTTATTTCTGTGCTCACAGGAAAAATCAAACCTAAATTTAAACCTACATCCCCTGCCCCTGTCTGCTACCTGGGAGGACACTGGCATGGCTGGACTGACCTGATCTCATGCACTCTGCCCACGTGAAAAATCACAAATTTCATTTTGTGTGATTGTCAGTTTTGCCCTTTTCTCCTCCAGACTTGGATAGTTGCTTTTCTTCATGAAACGTGCCACAAAGCCAGAGTCTGCCTTGGAGAGGAGGAGGAAACCTGATGAGTCTGGAAACTCTCCTGACCTCCAGACTCTTTCAATAAGGAATCGATTTCTGCAATTCCCAGCACAGGGGAAGCTCAGACACTGTTGCCTACCCAGCAAACAGTGCAGGCTTTAAAAAGTCACAGAACAGCAAAAGTGCACAGCTGAGACGCACTCGGGATGTGAAGAACAGACAGCAGTGAGAGGACAGGCAGCCACGGACCCCTATTCGAAATCAGAGTTCTGCTGAGCCAGGGCTGCCCATCCCCGGCGGCCACAGACAGTAAAATCTGCTTTCTGCCTCAGTTACCCACTCGGGACTCCTGCGAGCCCCTTTTAGCAGAGTTCAACCCCGCACAGACCCCAAAGGGTGTCACTCACTCACTCACTCCTCACTCACTCAGCTCCCAGAGCAGCCCCGGTGGGGAGCAGAGCTCACACCCCGAACCGCCACTGCCACCCATGGGTGCCCCACAGCCCCCGGTGGCCCCCTGGGCTCCTTGCCCTCCTGCACCCGGGAACACCCGCGGGGCTCCGTGTCCCGGCCACTCCCGGGCTGCTCGGGGCTCCGTGTCCCGGCCACTCCCGGGCTGCTCGGGGCTCCGTGTCCCGGCCACTCCCGGGCTGCTCGGGGCTCCGTGTCCCGGCCACTCCCGGGGCGCTCGGGGCTCCGTGTCCCGGCCACTCCCGGGCTGCTCGGGGCTCCGTGTCCCGGCCACTCCCGGGCTGCTCGGGGCTCCGTGTCCCGGCCACTCCCGGGCTGTTCGGGGCTCCGTGTCCCGGCCACTCCCGGGGCTGCTCGGGGCTCCGTGTCCCGGCCACTCCCGGGCTGTTCGGGGCTCCGTGTCCCGGCCACTCCCGGGCTGCTCGGGGCTCCGTGTCCCGGCCACTCCGGGGCGCTCGGGGCTCCGTGTCCCGGCCACTCGCGGGGCGCTCGGGGCTCCGTGTCCCGGCCACTCGCGGGGCGCTCGGGGCTCCGTGTCCCGGCCACTCCCGGCTGTTCGGGGCTCCGTGTCCCGGCCACTCGCGGGGCGCTCGGGGCTCCGTGTCCCGGCCACTCCCGGGCTGCTCGGGCTCCGTGTCCCGGCCACTCGCGGGCGCTCGGGCTCCGTGTCCCGGCCACTCCCGGGCTGTTCGGGGCTCCGTGTCCCGGCCACTCCCGGGCTGCTCGGGCTCCGTGTCCCGGCCACTCCCGGGCTGCTCGGGGCTCCGTGTCCCGGCCACTCCCGGGGCGCTCGGGGCTCCGTGTCCCCGGGGGCAGCGCCTCACCTCACCCGGAGGAGCCTCCGGCCCTGCGCGCTCCGTTCCCCGAACAGGAACTCAACGGGGCTCCGCGGTTCCGCCGCTCGCTCAGCACCGCCGGCGGCGGACAGCTCCACTGGGCAGCGCTCTGTCCGTCCGTCCGTCCGCAGCGCGCTCTGTCCTCCCACCCGGCTCTGTCCGTCCGTCTGTCTGTCCGCACCGCGCTCTGTCCGTCCGCCCTGCGCTCTGTCCGCCCTGCACTCTGTCCGCACCGCGCTCTGTCCGCCCGTCTGTCCGTCCTGCCCGCGCTCTGTCCGTCCTGCCCGCGGCGCTGGGGAGGCTCAGGGGCGCTGTCCCCACGGTCGGGAGAGCCCCGCTCTGCAGCTCAGCCCAGGTGCGGGTATCCCTTTCCCCGCTTCCCCACCCCACTGATCTTCAGAGCCGCGATTTTCAAAGCAAGAGAAACTGAGGCACCAAGAGTGTGTTTTAAAGCAGCGCTGAGGGCCCTCAGCATCCCCAGGCTCGTTTTTTCCTCTGCTCATTTTTACCACCCTCTCTCCTCTGCTCCGCGGAAGTCAGGCTGGTCACTCACCTGTCCCTGCAGACCCGGCTGGCCACTGGGCAGGACCCCATGGGGGGCTCTGAGATGCTCCAAGGACATGCTCAGAGTGACAGTGGGGACGAGAGCTGCGTGGGGATCGTTCCAGGAGTGACAGTGGGGACGAGGAGCTGCGTGGGGATCGTTCCAGGAGTGACAGTGGGGACGAGAGCTGCGTGGGGATCGTTCCAGGAGTGACAGTGGGGACGAGGAGCTGCGTGGGGATTGTTTCACCCAGTCTGTTGTCCGTGGGAGATGGTTTTGTTTCTCACCCAAAGCGTTTGACCTGTCTCTGCTTGGCAAAACACAAGTCACAACCATCACTTAATTTTGTTAATACCTTCCACACCAAGAGCTTTCCCCTGGCTGCCAGTAAGAAATGGGAACAATATCCAAACTCCTAATATTCATTTTTATAACCCCAAATACTGCCAGAACTGCTGGTCAGCTTGGATTCAAGTACTTACATTTGCTTCAGAAAGGAAATTGAAAGCAGGGGAAATTCACAGCGACAGCCTCATGTACATATGTGAAAGAGGCTTCACGAGAATCATTTATGGACTGACCAGCTATGTAAATAGATACACACTGAGATTGTTATAAACTGTTGTTTGTGTTCCAGAAATACAAAAGGCCTCAGCCAAGTCTGAGGCCCCATTGTGCATCCTCTCCACATGGCCAGAGTTAACCCAAAATCCCAACATCCACCAGGGAATGTGCCCCACATTCTCCCTTTCGCCTGCAATGGACCTGGGGGATCTTGTTCAGTGACACCCCAGGGACAGGGAGTCCTCAACAGAGTCACAAGCTCACAGGAGCAGCAGCACTTCCCACTGCACATTGTGCTGCCAGCACTTACTAAACTTTGTGGGCACATTTGCACAGTTGCATTATTCCTTTAGCACAGTTTCCTTGGGAAACAGACTCCATCTCAGTCTGTCTTTCCTCAGCAGCATCACTCCCTCCCAGCACCACTTCACTGATCTGCTCTTCTCACCTCTTTGCTTTGGAAGAGGGACTGAAGTCTTTGAGATAAGTTAGTTCCTGCTTGGTTTGGGAGCTGTCTGAGAAGGTGAGGAAGCTCAGTGGAGCATGGAGCAGACACAGATCCCAATTTCCTGCCTCCCTTCTTGTCTGCAGGAGTTTGCTCAGAAGAGATGGAGGAGTCAGGGGTTATGGAGGTGATGAGGCAGGAAACCAAACCTGCAGGAAACCAAACCTGCAGGAAACCAGGCTCCATAGGCTTGGCTGTCCACAGAACAGCTTTTGCTTCTTAAGCCTAAGCACTGGAGAGCTGTGCTCAAGCCCAGGCCCAGCACACTTTCAACACTGCTTTTTATGGCAGTGGCCAAGGGACAGAGAGTCTTCAAAGGAGCCCTTTTGACCTGGGGTTTAACCAACAGATTGTCTTCTAGAAACCAATATTGGCCTGGAGCATAATTCTTTGCTGTGAATCCTACAGATATTGGAGTAGTCTTTGTTATCTCAAGTATCTAATTTCAGTTTTCTAAACTCTCCCTTATTCTTCCTTCCAGCAGCTGGAACATCTCCTTTAACAATGCAAAGATCCAGACCTAGGAGCAAGCATTCCAAATTCCACCTCTGAAATGAAACTTACGGACTCTTTTTCTTACAAAGAACTTGAAAATGAAAGCAAAAAAATATTTTAAAAAATTACTGTGGCTCTTCAGAATCTGTATCTGGGCTTCTTCGGCCAAAGGAAGCAGAAGGGGAAGAAGATGCACACACAGGTTTTGTGCCCATGCCAGATCTGCCTGCTCTGCCCCAGCTCTCTCCTGCTCCCCAGCTGCTCCCTGGGGATGTGGTGTCACTTCTGCACCAGCTGAGGAAGGGACAGTGCTCTGTGGTGTCCGTGCCCAGCCTCAGACCAGCATTTCTGAATTCCAGATGGTGGCAGAAACCTGAAACTCCTATCCCTCATATGCATCACCACAGAGGACACTGCTGCAGCTCAGCTCTTTACAGCCAGGGGAAGGGCTGGGCTCCGTGAGCCAAAGGTCCCTGTGTGTCACGGGGTTATCCCAAAGGAACAGCCGTGCTCAGATCAAAGAGCAAATCCAGCCCAGCCCTGGCCTGTGGTGTCTCCTCCAGCCCCACCCCTGCCTGCTGTGCCCAGCAAACACCTCCGGGCTTCCACCACACTCGGGACCCTTCAGACCCCACAAAACCCCAGCAGGGAGCAGCCAGATCCACCAAGAGCACAGCACGGGGAACCTCGGGGCAGTGCAGCCTCACTTATATCTCAGGAAAACATGTGGAAGATTTATTTCCACTAAAAATCCATCAATTTAAATAGAACTTTAGCGACCTTCGAATTACTTCTAATTAATAGTCCCTTTCAAATCTATCAACTTTCTTTGCTGCTGCCTAGCTTTTCTGCATTAGACTATAAAAATGGTATTTCAAGGAAAAGTCGCTTTTGTGTGTAGTAATCAGACACCAGTTCATTATCAGGCTCAATATTTAAGCCAATTTTCGCTCCTCTTCTCTGAAGGACTGTCAGGCCAATAACTTTCTCCCCTTATCTTCCTACTCATTCCACTTCTTGGCACTGGTGTAATTGCTTTCCCACATTTCTTCACTCCACGGTTTGACAGTTTTTAATGAGCCTTCCACACCGTGGTTTTATCTAGCATTAATTCTGTCCCCTGGCTTCCTCTCCCTGCTGCACGTTTGCCCAGGCTGCAATCAGTCTTTGTTTGTGGAATAAAGCTGTGATTACAAACAGAGTGATGGTGGCTCCCTAAGCAGCTCCGAGCCCCAGGCAAGGCTCAAACTGGACATTTTCCCAAGCACAAGCCCACTCAGAAACCCCTTTGCTTGCTGGCAACAAACACAAGTGGAAATGAGACTCCCTTTGATGAAGATGCTTCTGAACATCCTGCAGCTGAGCTGGTGCTTTTCACCAGCACCACGTTCAGGGAGAGAAATGGAGGAACTGGGACATGACTTTCAGCTTGACAGCAAAGGTGTCTGCTGCCAGTCAATGAATCTCCTTGTGACTTCAAGCTTTGTTGGGAAAAAAAGACAAATTCTAAGTGCCATGGAAATAAAAATATCCCATCACTTCATTTTACCCTGTCACTCTGAACAGTGCACTGCTTGGTTTTAGAACTACTTCTCACATGTCCATCTGATTTCTGAGTAGAGACCCACAGTGCTGAGTGCTGACACAAAAATCACAGCCCCTAGCCATTATCCAGTCATATGGAAAATATTCCACTGAGGAAATAACGTCCTTCACTGGAGAGCCTGAGTGATAAGCTGCAGGCAGAAAAAGCGGAATCAAATCAGTGTCAAACCCACATTCACTCCAAAGACATGCGGGCATCTTACTTGTGCTCAGTAAAAGTCATTTTGCCAACAGGCTTTGAGCCTGTTGAAAAGCAGGAAGTACAACAAAAAGGGGACAAAATGGATTTTTACATCATGCACTGAGATGTACCAGAAGATGCCAACAGCCTGTGCTGAGATGCAGACTCTGGAACAGGCAGGAGGCAGAACACAGTGATTATACCTGAGCTGGTGCTACAGCAGGGATATTTGTGTTTTACCCTGCCCAGCAGAGTTCTTGGTGGCAGAATCCCGTAGGTTTTGCACTTGTGCAGCTGTGTGTTGCTTCCTGGGGTCTCCCATCTTTCTTTCCCCAAATCAGGTTTTTAGACCTCACGGTGTTTCAGCGCATCTCAAAAATTCTTCCTCAGCTTCTCATTGTACTGCTGAGCCCCTGCAGAGCAAGACCAACACACAGCAGGTCCCAGAGCTGTCTGGACCATTACAACATTTAACAGGTCATATTTTAAGCTGGGATCCCCAAACCAGGGAGTAAGGAATTAACCCCAGCTGCACGCAAAAGATCTACAGTAAAGACAAATCTGCACCAAAAGCTTTGAGTTACCAATATCTGAACACTGCACCTTCTTCCATGGTGAAGGGAAGCTCTTGGACAGGAGCATCCTTTGATTCAGCAGCACATAATGCTCACTGTAGTAGATACAGCAGCACAGTTCTCATGCTCTATTTCACAGCATTACAAATGAGCTGTTCTCCGAGCAGGAGAAATCTTCATATCAAAGATTCAAACACCACAGGCTTCGATGAAGCTGTCAAAAGAGATTATTTTAATTTTTGATATGCTTCTAAGTAGTCCAAGACTTTACACGTCACAATAGAATGTGAATCAGACTTTGATTCCTGAAGGAGGCAGAAGTCTCCAGAAGAGTCCAGGTGAAGGGAGGTTTGGAACACTGCACGTGGCAGACTCTTGCCAGAGCCCAGCAGTGATCCACGGAGGAAGGAATGCATTTCAAATGACTCTGTGCAGCAGCTGTACACAAATCTGCTCTCAGCTGGCAGAGCTGATCTCCCTGACCTGAGTGGGGTCACAAAGTGTGCATGGGCAGTGCCCGGCCCAGAGTGGCACCCATGGACTCCACAGAGAACACCCATACACCCATTCCCTTCCTGCCATCAGCCCCAGAGTGGCACCCATGGATTCCACAGAGAACACCCTCACACCCATCCCCTTCCTGCCATCAGCCCCAGAATGGCACCCATGGATTCCACAGAGAACACCCATACACCCATCCCCTTCCTGCCATCAGCCCCAGAATGGCACCCATGGATTCCACAGAGAACACCCTCACACCCATCCCCTTCCTGCCATCAGCCCCAGAGTGGCACCCATGGGCTCCCCCAAAGCACAAACACCAGCACACCCATCCCCTTCCTGCCATCAGCATCAGCCCTCACAGGAACTTGTGCCATGGGCTCTGAAGAATGAGAATTCACTCACAGCAGAAGGTGCAAGAGTAGCTGCTCTGAAAGGGCTTTTACTCCTCCAGGAGAGCAGAGCGTGGGGAATGAAGCCCCTCTCCCCCACTGTCCCCAAAAAAGGAGAAGCAGAACATATGCACACAGCCCACTGATTTCTGCTGAGGTGGCCCAAAGCCAGCAAAGTGTAAAGCAGGCTGGAACAGCTCTGAAAGCACGTCTCAATTAATGCCGTGGGAAACAATGTACAGACATTTGCATTTCTAGGGCCAGGAACAAAGTGTAAAGCAAAATGAGTTGGAAATGGCATTCTCTGCTCAGTGCACATCCCAGGACCAAGAAATGAGCCTTCATCAGTGCTTCCCAGGGTAACTGAGCTCCTGGGGAGGTGTTTCACAGCAGCTCTGAGCTGACCCCTCAAGGCACAAAGGCAGGAGGAGGAGGAGGAGGAGGAGGAGGAGGAGGAAAAGGCCTCCTCTCCATCCCAGACTGCCCTGTTTGCACCACTCATCAATGCTGCCATGTAAACAGGCTGTTCCTTCTCACACTTGCTGGATGGCAGCATCTCTCCTCATTAACAGTTCATTGATGAGTTTGGGCTTTACACACCTGCAATGATGGAGTCACACCGCAGCAAAGGCAGCTCACCAAACTGCCCATGCTTTAGAAAGTGCCTGTGAAAATTCCAGGTAAGGCAGTTAAACTGGAGCACCTTGACACAGAGCTATAGAGCAGATTTTACTTACTTTGGGAGAAAGCAGCATTTTTCCACTAAGGAATTGATGAGCAGTTGTGGGTTGATTTTTCTTTCTCTTTTTTTAAAGCAGGTTGATGATGAAAAATCTCAGAACAGTATGACTATCATGAGAATGATTCTAAAGCAGGAAGCATGACAGCCACACACCCACAACAGCAGAAGCAGCTGCCACACACAAATTACCAGGGCTGCTCCTGCACCCCTCACAGCCACTGCAGCTTTGACAGTCTCCAGTGCTGAGACCTGCCCAGTGCAGAATTCACTCAAAGCCCAGATTACACAGCAAAAACTAATGGGAGGCATTACCCACATCCTCATCTCAAAGCAGGATCTGTGTGATAAAGCCCAGCTTGAGCAGAAGCTCCAGAATCACCACCACTGACATTCAGGATTTGCAGCACTCAGAAAGATCCCATCAATACAAAGCCCAAGTCAGCTGCTGCTGAGATGGCACTCCCAGATCATGCTACAAGGCCCAATTCACTGATTTCAGAGCCAAACTGGCACATCAAGAGTCACCTCCTGCTTCTCTCCCAGTCTCTCTGCCAGTGTATTAATGATTACCATGCTCAGATTCCTCCTGTTTCTAAACAAACACTGTAAAAATGAATCTTTTCCCCTAAAAAGATTCTGCAGCACAATTAGCAATGGGGACTAAACGCTTGTAACCCACAGTGATCTTCCAGAACATAAATCTAAGGAGCTGTCAGTTCAAACCATCCAATCTAAACTACTTAGCAGTGTATGGAGCCTTTAAGCTTCTGTTGAAAGCCAGACGCAGCAAACAAGCTTACAGGTCTGTAATCAGAGATGTCAGACAGCAAGACAGCTTGAAGGCTTGTTTTATATGCACCAGAGATAGGGCAGCTCAAGAGGCATCAGTGTGAGGCAAGATTTCCTGCAAGGATATCCCAGTCACCTGGAGCCTGATTTTTATAATCCTCCCAGGTACTTCCAGTAACCACAACAGATCATAAAAGACTTGTGGGAAAGGCACTTCAGGCATTTCAGCATTCACCTGACATGCCTTAACACAAGGAACAAACAAAAAGAATGATCTAGTTTGGAACTTAAGAAATTATCCTGCTACAGAGCTAGCAGGATGCAAAAGGAGGCAGAAGGCCTAATCCAAGAGCCAAAATGTACCTCAGCAGTATCACACATCTTCTGGGAGATGCAGCTTCCCTCAGGAAGCTTGTTTGGCAAGAGCCATGGAGAGCCAAGGCTGGGATGGATCCATGGAGTTATCTCCACGTGGCCCTGGAAGCTGCTGCCAGCCCAGCCCAGCCCAGCCCAGCCCAGCTCAGGCTGCAGCTGCCCGAGCGGCTCCCATGCTCCAGGAACACTGAGTCATGCTCTAAGGCTGCAACAGAAAGGATTTCAGAGGCTGAACATCCTGCACAGAGCACCCCCAGGTCAGGAAACAGAGCCCAGCACAGACACTCTGTCCCAAACCCCTGGAGCACCAACCCTCGGATCACCCACCCCACATGCAAAGGCACTGAACAGACAGCTACATGCACACTCCACTTTAAGAAAAGAGTTAAGCCTTTTCTTAAAGGCCTCTTTATTTTTAAATTCCTTCAAAACATAAATTAAACAAATCAGATGCAAAACACCTGCATTTTAAATTCGCATATATTTTACTGTATCAATCACAGCAACCTCATACAGTAAGATACACAAAAATAGAGCATGGTATCACTTCAATTCAACACAGGTTTGTACTACAGGATTCCATGACATATATACAGAGGACTTTTCTTTTTCAGAGCAGGAATAGCCCCTGCTCTGGTCACCGTAAAAATTACGTGGCATCACAGTTTTAGTTATTCACTGTAGTGTGAGGAGCCATATGGAAACTGAACTGGGGAACTAGAAGGTACACTGTAGAGCAGCCCAACAGGCATGACACTGCAGAAGGTGAACAAAACCCAAATAACCACCGAAAGGAAAACCACCCTTAGACTGCATTTTAATAGTAAAATTGTTTTTAAATTCTTCACTATATACATAACGTATCTACATTTGTGTCATATTTATATATATATATATTTATAAAAAACATACAAGATTGAAAACCTTAAAATAATTCACTTAAACAGTATTCACCCCAACCTTCAGGGTCAGCAAGGCAGTACTTGCCCTTGACATTATGTTCAGTTGCAGTCCCTAATTCAGAATTTCCCTGATTGTTAAACACAGGCCGTTCACTTTGTTCTTAGTGCAAACTGGACAGTAACTCACTGTTCTCAGCCCGCTGTAAGACCCACATTTCATCTTATTTCCACAATGCTTCTGACACCCAGTTATGGCTAAAATTATTTTAGATATTTTACAACATTAGCCTATATAATTTTCCCCTCTACCCACCTGAAGCCCTCCCCCCACCCAAAAAATGTAAGACAAACAATCATTCATGCATGTTTCTGTCACACAGGGAGTGATGGACATTGAAGTTGAGAAGCCTAGACTCTAACAGTGATTAAAAACCCCAAAGTGAATCATTTCAGTGCAAACTGGACTACATAGTTTACATCTCAGCTAGAGTTCTTTACAGATATTTTAAACACATTTAATTCTGCACATCAGATTAGGTTGCCTGATACTTTGTGCTAACTAGCTATAGTTGGAATAAGGGAGTTAGGATTCTTAGGGGTTTTCTTTTAATAAAAAACTAAAGTCTATTCATAACCAGGTGGTGTTTGGGGGTCCAACTGTACAGAGCCCAAGGAGTCCTGGTTCTCAGCCAGGGCTCCCAAGAGATAAGGGTTATTATCTGATTCACATCCATAAGTGATGGGGTCACTTGAACAGGAGTCACAATGAGCTCTGATTTTTAACCAGGCCAGTGCTTTACTTGCTGGACTACACTACAGACTTGGCAGTGAATTTGGAAGCAAGCAGAACATTGATACTTACAATTTTCATAACCACAAAGAAAAAGCGTGCACTGAGAGCAAAATCCTGCAATTCTTAGACAAGACTCCACTCAGCTGAGTGGCAGCCTTATCAGAGAGAAAACAAAAAAAAAAAAAAGTCAGATTAAAACCCAAGGATTGATCAGAGCCAAGAACATCATTCTGCCACAGGGGCTATAAGCTATGAAATACAGTACAAGGAAAAACAAAAGATCACCTGAACAAATAACCCAGAAAGACTTCATAGTTATAATGATTCTACCACTTTTAAGAACTCAACATATTAAATATTTATTAAAAATAAACTGTTTCCAAATCACCTATTTACAGTACAAAGAACAGTACTTAAAACATGTGCAACAGAAAGAGAATGGATACTCATCTGAGAGGACAATACTCCAGGCATCATCTGAGTGACACAGATACAGGATCTCCTCTTTAAGATACCACACAGTGAAACCCACAAGGATGATATTGGCAACACGGAAAATAAAGCACATATTGTCCAGATTCAGGTTAGAGAAGCTCCAGATAAACAACCGGGAGAGAAGGGGAGAAGGAAGAAACAAAGACAAAAGGAAGAGATGCCACGGTGTTTGCATTTTGGAGATCAAGAAATGCAGACACACATCAAAAAAATGTCCTTGTTGGCAAAACAAGCCACTCATGTATTTCCTGCACATTTTGAAGTCATACTTTATCAAAAACTGGCAGTGCTTTCCTTGCTCACAGAAAATGAGAATCTTAATTGACTTTATTTTCAAACCCTGCCTGGTTTTATTTGGGCAAGATATGATATAATAGGAAGATGTGACATCACTTTTTAAAAATACAACAGCTGCCAAATTTTAAGAAAATATGTGCTCTTCTCCCCCTTCTAAGTTGAAAAGCAATGATCATTTAGGAGTTACCTAAATTATAGCAGCATGAAATCTAATGGATCTGCAGCATCTGTGAAGCCACAAAAATCAAGAACTGGCACCTGATCACCGAACCATGGTTCCAAGTATCTGGACATGTGATTTTGGTAAGAGGTCAGTGTGGAGTCAGAACATTAGTTAGGATAGCCCTTTCCTCTCCCCCTTCCCTTCCCTTCCCAAGCAGACTGGCCCAGTCTATCTGTAGACCACGTGGGACAGCTGGGATGATTTATAGTTTAACTGGTTGTTGGGCAGGAACCTGTGCAGGTCGCTCTTCCTGCAGCACGGGTCGTAGTAGTAAGCGTTGAGACAAGTGTCACACGACACCTTGGAGCAGAACGTGCACGTGTTGGCGGCTCCGGAGCGGTTGCAGAAGCCACAGCGGGAGGTGCCCGAAGGCCTGGATTTGGAACTGAACTGAGCAGCTCTGTCTTGACTCTGAGTCTGGGATGTGTACTGAGATTTCTCCCTCAGAGCTGACGCAGGGGACAAGCCATCGCTCGGCAGCGCTTTGATTGAGTAGGAGCTCTGCTTCACCGCTGGGTACTCCTGCCTGGAGCCGAACAGATTGTCACACTTCTGGCAAACTGAAGTGCCACAAGGTATGCCACAGTTCTGGCACTTGGAGGAAGCTGTCTCTTTGGCTAGGTGGGTGCGTTTGTGGTAAACAGGGTTGGCATCACTTTTTAACAGCCATACGTCAGGCTTAATAGCGTCTTGTCTTTTAAAATTTAACACACTTCTAGACTCGGGTTCGGTATATAAATCTAAGTCCTCTTGAGCAGAAAAATAGGAGCTGTAAGGGACATTTGTTCTTAGCATGCCATTGTGATGAGATGAAGTTGGCAAGTATTCATCTGAACAGCCGTGTGGGGAGCTGGACATGGTCAGCAGAGAGGGCGACGGACGGATAATTTCATCTTTAATGTCATCTTCCGCATCGACCAAAACGGGCTCCTTCCTGAGACTCAGCGAGCTCATCAGAGGTGGTTTCTTGCTTTCCCAATAACTATCGTACGTATCAACCGACTTGGAAGGCTTGCTCACCTTTGGCTTGAAGTAGTCCTTGGAGGCACGTTCGCTGGCCGATTTCTGCAGCACCATGCGTGCCATGGACGTGTTCAGGGTCTCCTTGCACTCCAGGCGCCGCTTCATGGCCTCGGAGCAGCCTCGGACATCCTCGCTGCTGTTCTTGCGCTCGTTGATGACATCGATCTCGGAGTAACCCTTATCCTTCACTTGCAAGTGAATTTCCAGGAGCTGCTCACATTCCACTTTGGCCAAAAAGAGCTCAAATGAAATCATTTTCACTTGAATGGCATCGACCTGCTCTTTGAGCTTGAACATTGTCCCCAGTTCTTGGACATAGCCCATGTAGTTCAGAATCTGCCTCACGTCATCTTCGGTTAGAGCAGACTTCACATAATAAACAAAGGGTCCAGTGTAGGTCTAAGGGGGATGGGGGGAATAAGAAGAAAAGTAGGTTACAAATTCAGTGGTGGACTAGATGTTCAGATAATTCAGTGGCAGAGACCATATAATTAAACAGAATAATAACAACTCAGAACACATGCAACTGCCTTGGCGAGATGAGCTTGATTTCTGCATCCCTCCTGCTCAGCAGATGGAAATTCCACATGAAGCAAACTCAAAGTAGGAGAGTTTTCATTCAATTTAAAATCCTGATTAGCATAATGTCTTCCCTGGTGTTTTAAATCACTCTGCTCTCCACTGACATTAACTTCTATGCATACCAGACATGTTTGCATTTACAGAAAGTTTACCATGAAAGGCGAAAAAGCCAGGATTTTGGGAACTGCCCCACCCAGGGACAAACTGCAGCTAACAGCAACTCAGAATTAGAGGAGTGACAAACTCCAATTCAGCTTAAAATATACTTGAGGTACACACTTCTTTTGTGTACTGTTACTATACAGTTTCAAATGTCAGTTTTACTGAATATTAGTTAAAAAACTTACACTAAAAGATCCCCAAAAGCAAAGACATGAGTTTTCTGCAAACTGAAATGCCCTCAGCATCTGGCACACCTGAGGGATGTGCTCAGCCCAGTTCAGCCAGTTCTGAGTGCAGGCAGGAGCACTCTGCCCATCCCAGATAAAAGATAAAAGATAAAACAAAACCAGCAGAGAACTCCCAAAGTGACCTCCAGCACCCAAGCCCAGCAGTGAGCTCTCACTTTTCTCTCTGGGTACCTGCCTTAGGGAGACACATTTGAAAGCACCTTAAAACCAAAACTTCATGCATCAAGAACTGACAAGCAGGTTAAAGATATTCTGAAAACAATCCTTTTGCAGAAGTTCTTTCACCATTATTGTACAACTTGTGGGAACCTCAGCAAAACATCCACTTGAACCATGCACTGGGTTTAACACTTGTGTCCAGACAAATCAAACCCTCAGTGAGCTTAAATCCAGCCTGGACACTCACCATAGTGAAAGCCTCTCCTAGCAGAAATAAAATAGTGCAGAGGGGAGGCTGAACAACAACAACCTAAAATAAGCTCTTCTCCTACTTTATACACATCCTGATTACAGACAGTGCTTGTATTTCTGCTCTCGGGATACTCTCACCAGCACAAACTTCACATTTTTACAGAGAAACTTTCCTAAGGCTTCTGTTTGCCAACTGTATATAGAGACAGATACATGTATATATACAGATATATGTAAAATGGAAAAAAAAAAGAAGGAGCCTTTAAAGGAAATGCATTAAATGTGTTCACAGAAAGAAAAATAAATCATATTCTTACTATGGCTACATAAGAAATGTCTTACCTTAATGTTTTTAAACTCCTTTTTCCAGGGGTACAGAAAGAGATTAATTCCAACTGTCTCGAGCATGTTGAACGCATTATGGAGACAATGTAAACTTGAGGATTTCACAGATCTCAGGGAGTTTTCAGCCATCTCGTAAAATTTGATCAACCGGAATCTATAAAAGGGATCAATTTTGGGAAGGCAAAGTAAGGCTGCCGCCGCCACTCGCAAGTACTCATCGTTAATAGGACGCTGCTTGTTCTCAGAGGCATTCAGTTTGCATTCGTGGAACTGTACATACTTCCTAAATAAATCGTCTTTATATTTTGTATCCATTGAAATCAGTTTTTCCCTCACGCTGGGGGCAGCTACCTCATGTCTTTCATGGTTATTTGGCAGGAGGTCGGGTATCTGGCATTAGGAATCTCCAGCAATGCAAGTGTCCTGGAATAAAAAGTGAAAACAAAGACAAGTCATCCCAGGTGCACACATCCCAGATGTCCCCAGCACCTCCCTGCCCCTTGGGAGACCCAGCTCCCAGAGCAGCAGCTCCCTCCGAGCCTCTGCAGGACTCTGAAAAAGCACAGAAATGCCACTGTCCTGCTTTCCACTGCCACTCCCCCCTTGTTTGCCAGGTCCCTGCCCAAGTCAGCACCGTGAACTGGCACTGAACAGGAGTCTGAGAGCTTGGAACAGACTCCAGCCCACACTGAGGCTTCCCTGCAACTCATTGCAAAAAACTGCAACGAGCAAGAAGAGTTTTTATAGTCTCTTCTCTGTATTTTATTTTGGCCTTTCAGCTCACCCAACTTACACAAACATTATTTCAAACAGCCACTGGTGGGGATTTTGCCCTTATTTTTTCACCCCTGCACAGTAACATAAAGATTTAAAAAAATCCCACAGAAGTTTCATTTTGCTCATCTAGTGAAAGCATCTGCTTTTTGCTCTCCTTCCTGTGGCACAGGACTGTCCCTAGGCTGAGCAGATCTACTGACTTTGTCTTTGGATTGCTAATATTTTCTATCTTTTGACAGGCACTGACATTGCTCCTGTGCTGGGGCAGCTCTGCAGCCACCCCAGAGGAGCCACTCCCGACTGCTGCAAACCACAGCCCAAATTCCATCTCAATGCTGGCACCTACAAACATGACTGGGATCTTTTTGGCAAAAAGCCTACACCTGCCACCTTCAGCTGCTTTATGGGAACTGAGTAAAACCGTTTTTGTGTTTCCATCATGTACGCTTTTGTTTTCAGGGGTAGTTGTTTTTATGGATATGCTGATCTACATTTTTACTGCATTGAGCTGGATTTGCCGGTGACAAAAGAACCTTCCAAATGCTGCTTTACCAGCACCAAGGTAATTAACAGCCAGCAGACCCCATCTGGAATGCCTGAGGAACTTGTGATCAAAAAGCAGACTACAGTTTTTTGGTTTTTATATAAAAAGACAAACCAGCTCTTGACCCAAGGGGAGATGGGAGAAATCAGTGCACTGTTTAAGATGCAGTCAGTCTCAATCAGCACTTCAAAATAGACTTTTTACCCAGTATTAATTGCAGCTACTAGAACACTGATCAACACTCCCGTTAAAGGGAAATCACCGTTAAAAGCAAGATCAACTGAATGAAAGGAGCCAAAACACAAAATACCCACAGCCAAGAGGTCAGGGAAACAAACAACAAAATCAGTTGGCAGTTGGCATTCCTTGATGAAGGGCTGTGCTCAGTGCCAGCCCCTTGTGGGGAAAGTTAAGCAGTTCTGCTTCAAGGCACACGCGCTCCTGTCAAGAGACAGACTGTGAATCACAGGAAATGTGGAGTGCTAAATTAACATCTGAGCATAAGGGCCAGGAGCAGTCCCTTCCCTCTCCTCGTTCCTCCGCAAGTTGTGCAGGATGAAGGCTGTGGATGAAGACAGCAGAGTCTGTTCCTTGGCAGGAAGAGCTGCACTGGAGAATTGCAGAGAGAGATCTGTGTCTGACACATCAGCAAAACACCCCCAGGACAGGAGTGACCTGTGCTGACAAGGAGCTGGGTTAGAATCCCAGTTCAGCCATCCCCACTGCCAACACACACCAAGGAGCTGGGTTAGAATCCCAGTTCAGCCATCCCCACTGCCAACACACACCAAGGAGCTGGGTTAGAATCCCGGTTCTGCCATCCCCACTGCCAACACACACCAAGGAGCTGGGTTAGAATCCCGGTTCTGCCATCCCCACTGCCAACACACACCAAGGAGCGTTTGGTTACACGTGAGACACGCCAGGCTCAGGGAGCCCCCGATAACACAGGGGCCATGCAGGCTGTGCCCCCAGCGCCTCTGACTGTGCCCCGTGCTTGGCACCAGAGCCACAGCTCACACAATAAACCATGAGAGCAGAGCCTGCCAGGGCTGCTCCCGGCAGCACATCCCGGTCCCGCAGCCCACCAGCAGCAACATCCATGGTTACAGCTCCGGAGAGCCTCACGATGCCAGCAGGCACGGATAAATATAGGTTTAAGCAGCACCCTGATGACAGAATACATAAAGGAACCAAGGCCGTTTTGCTTCAAAGCATTGCCTCAAAACCTCAAGATTTCCTAGAAATACAAGAACAGTAAGTCTCGATCAGAGTCCAGTGTCTACTATTGAGACAAAAATTGTTTCTATCCATCTCCAGGGTCAAAACCTTACCCGAAGGAACCAACTGCTCTGACCACGCTGGACCACTCGGTTGTGCAGAAACTTTGAGAGCAGTAGGGGAGAAACAGGAGCCAAATACACCCTTCTCCTACGGTATAACCTTTTCCTACAGCACAGCCCTCTCCTAGGGCGCCGAAGGGGCCAGAAATGGCAAACGGACACCAAACGCCTGCAAACGCTCACGGACACAGCGCCGGTCAGCGGAACCACCGAGCGGAACCGAGCGGCACCGAGCGGCACCGAGCGGCACGCACCGAGCGGACGAGCGACGAGCGGCACGACACGAGGCGGACGGCCCAGACGGACGGCGGCCAGACGAGCGGCCGAGCGGCTCCGAGCGGCACCGAGCGGAACCGAGCGGCGAGCGGCCACCACCGAGCGGAACCGAGCGGCACCGAGCGGAACCGAGCGGAGCGGCTCCGAGCGGCACCGAGCGGAACCGAGCGGGCGGGCGGCGCTGGGGCCGCTCCGTGCCCGGGACACTTGTTGCACAGCCGGGTCGAGAAGCCTCGGGACACCGCCTGGGCCTCGGCGGCAGCGGAGACACCGGCCCCGGAGCTCCCACCACCCCCATCCTCCCGTCCCCTCACCGCCGGCCCACCCGCCCGGCCTAAGCCCCCGCCCGGCGCCTGTCCGTCCTCACGCTCCGCTCCGCCACCGCTCCGCTGGGAACGCCCGGTGCCGGGATGCCGCCCCGCGTCGCCGAGGCGCTGGCCCGGCGGCCGGTGAGGCCCGGCGGGAGCCCGGCAGAGCGCCCACCTCACGGCTCGGGCAAGGGCCGCAGCGGCGGCAGCGCGGCCCCGGAAGCGAAACGGCGGGCGGGAGACTTCCGCCTCGTGACGTCATCGGGCGGGGCGCGGGGGCGGTCCCGCACCGGGAGCGCGCACCGGGGAATGGCGCGGCCGGAAACACCAGCGGAGCCGTGGCGATCGGGCCTAGCCCATCACCGCGCCGGAGCGGCGCTGGCACGTAGCGGAGCCCGCGGAGCTTCGGCAGCTGCCGGTGGCTGCCCGGGGATGCCGCCGCGGTCCCGCCCGCCCGGTCCATCCCCCTCACACTCCCCGGGGCGGGGTCGGGCGGGCCGCGCGTGCGCAGTGCCGCCCCCTGGCGGCGGTGGAAGATGGCGGCGGGCGGTTCGTCGCGGCCCTCAGAGCGGCGCTCGACCGCTGTCCCGCCCACCTGCCCGTGTGCCTGGAGGTGTTTCGAGAGCCCGGTGCGCGTCCCCTGCGGACACGTGTGAGCGCCCCCCGCGCCGGGGGGGCAGGGGAGCGGGGCTGGGCGGCCGGGGTGCGGGCCGCGGAGGGGGCTGAGGGCAGCGTCGCACACCGCCCCGCGGGGTCACGGGAGCGGCCTGGAGAGGAGAGGAGAGGAAAAAGGAAAGGAAAGCGAGTGGGAAAGAAAGGCAGTGTTGGTTCACTTTCGATTCCCGTGCCTCCTGAGGAATGCGGGCATGGAGTGACAGGACAAGGGGGAATGGCTCACGCTGCCAGAGGGCAGGTGGGATGTTGGGATGGAATTGTTCCCTGTGAGGATGGGCAGCCCTGGCACAGAGTGCCCAGAGAAGCTGTGGCTGCCCCTGGATCCCTGGCAGTGCCAAGGCCAGGCTGGACATTGGGGCTGGGAGTGACCTGGGACAAGAGGAGGTGTCCCTGCTGTGGCAGGGGTGGCAGTGGATGGGCTATAAGGGCCTGTCAACCCAAACCATTCCATGATTCTGTGCAAAAACCGAGGGCACAGAGCACAATCTAACAGCAAACAATGCTGAGCGTGACAGCCTGGGATCCTCTGCTTCCTCCCTTCGTGCCCAGGTGCCAGCAGCCCCTCCTTTACCCTTCTTTATCCAATTTCAAGACTTGGTTACTCCCTCAGCCACGCAAGGGCAGCGGGCACTGCTGGTGCCCAGAGGGCTGTCTCACCACTTCCTCTTTTTCTGCCCCCACAGCTTCTGCACGCCGTGCCTGCAGGAATGTCTGAAGCCCAAAAAGCCAGTCTGTGGGGTGTGCCGCAGCACCCTGTCACCTGGGAGCAGAGCTCTGGACCTGGAAAAGCAAATTGAAACGACAGAAACCACTTGTAATGGCTGCAATAAAAAAGTATGAAAATGTTTGGGAATTAAGTACATGAGATGTGTCCGCCTAGGGGAAAATAAACTGATTCCTCCTCAGCTTTCTGCAGAATCAGGTCAAAATGTTTGTTCTGGTATGTGCTAAAGGTGTTTTATGTAGGCAGCCCCAGATGGTGCCATTCTTTCCACAGCTTGTTTTTTTTTTTGTTAGCTCTTCAGAAAATGAATTTCAAATGAAAGATTCTGATTTTAAAGTTACAGTGAAACGTTGCTGCCGTGAGCAGCACTACAAACAGCAGAGTTACAGATTAACTAACCTGGAATCTCAAAAGTTGTCTGGGCAGCTGAAGTATTTGGATTTTCTGCTTTATCACTTCTCCAGAAAGCTGCTCTGGTTTTCATGCTTGCTGCTTCTGCTTCCGAGTGTAGCAAGAAGTGCAGGTGGTTTGAGCTCACCTTGCTGTGCTGTTGTTGTCACACAGATGTAGTGCAGGTGGTCTGAGCTCACCTTGCTGTGCTCTTGTTGTCACACAGATGTAGTGCAGGTGGTTTCAGCTCACCTTGCTGTGCTCTTGTTGTCACACAGATGTAGTGCAGGTGGTCTGAGCTCACCTTGCTGTGCTCTTGTTGTCACACAGATGTAGTGCAGGTGGTCTGAGCTCACCTTGCTGTGCTCTTGTTGTCACACAGATGTACCTCTCCAAGATGCGCAGCCACGCAGCCTCTTGCTCCAAGTACCAGAATTACATCATGGAAGGGGTGAAAGCTGTTACTAAAGAGCCCCTCCACAGCACCAGGTAACACCTCTGCTCTGAAATGCTGGGCTTCTCTCAATTCAGAAAGAATTTTGAAGTAAAAGCAGACTTTACCTCCTCGATCTGTTTGAGTGTTAATTTTTACACAGTTAAAAACTGAGCATTGACCCTGCAGCTGATTGCCCAGGCAAACTGCTGCTTTGCTTAGTCCATGCACAGGACATCTCTAAGATCAGGGTATTTGGTAGATGTGGTTGGTTTTTTAAATGCCTTTCTGCCTCCTGATTGTACTCACCCACAGTGACGGATGTGAAAATTGGTGGCAGTGCACTCGTGTGTGTGTGTGTGGCTGGTGGGTGGTACCCTGGCATTTAAAAAAAGTGATAAATGGCACTTAGAACATTTGTAGAAGAGCTGTAATTCATTCCAAATATGGACTGTTCCAAATATTGAGTTCCTTAAGATACTGTTAGGAGTTTACAAACTGATTGTTAAAATGAGCTTGCTTTAATTGCATAAATAATCTGACTGCTTTGAATAATCTGTATTTGTAAATAACCTCTTTTTCTCCCCCAACCAGGAACTTCCCAAATCGCTTCACCTTCCCTTGTCCGTATTGCAGCGAGAAGAACTTTGATCAAGAAGGACTGGTTGAACACTGCAAAGCTTTGCACAGCATGGATGCAAAACAAGTGGTAATAAAAAGTCTTGGTGCAAGAATTGCACTGAAATCTGGTCTTAAAGCCCTTTGAAACAATGAGTTAGAGACTTAGTCTTGAATTAAGTAGATGTAATTGCTGCTGTTGAGTCAGCGTGGCTGTGCTGGTCATGTCTCTAAGCCTGGTGTGGTTCTGGTGTCACCTTTCTGTGGGTTTCTGGTCTCTGCTCCCACTGCAGCTGGGCCACAGCCTCCTTTCATCCTTGAAAAATGGCACACATTCATAGTAATTAGGCACAGCAAATTAATACAATATAATCTCCAAAAAATGTCAAATATTTAATTCTCTCCTTATTTTCCCTCTTGTTTTCAGCAAGGAGATGCCATAAACTGTCAGGGAAAATGCTTGCAAGAAATAGTGCATCATTCTAGTAATCCATTTGTGATACTTCCTCTCATGTAAGAGGAACTGCCAAACATGGAACTGAATTTGAAACTTTCATTTTTTTCTGGGAAATTTTTTGGAATTCCAGATGAGTCAGGGGAAAAAAGTTCCTTTTTTGTCTTGGAGACAAATGATCTTTGCAAAGTAGACCAAGGAAACTTTCCTGCTACTGAGAAATAAAGGCTGAAATCTTCCAAAGCAAGAGCCTTTAGTGAGTTCTGATTTTCAGAACGTGAGAGAAGATTAAGCCATTCCATTTCAGGGATTTAAGGCATGAATTAAAATTATTCAGGGTTATCTGAGGCTTTTGTATTAAATGTCCCATGATTACTCTGGCCATCAGTTTGCATACAGAATAGTGACAGCACAAATGAGCTGCAGTCCCCCAGGCTGTCCCTGCCCTGCTGTTCTTACTGTCAATATTAAAGCACTGAACCACTGGGCCCTAACTGTTTGCTTTTTTTTCTTGAAGGTTTGCCCAATTTGTGCCTCAATGCCATGGGGAGACCCCAATTACAGGAGTGCCAACTTCATGGAGCACCTGCAGAGACGACACCGCTTTTCCTACGACACTTTTGTGGTATGTGTTTGCACCCCTGGGAGTGCAGCCTGGAGCTCATAACCCCGGGGTGCTCCATGGGCACTGCTGTGAAATCCCAGCCTGCAGAGGTGTCCTTGGAGCAGGATTTCCTGTGAAATCCAGAGGATCACGGGGAAATGCAGCTCTTGCTGCTATCCTTGCTGTGTTAACCAGTGTGGCTGTTGCAGTGACAGAGTTTCTGTGCCCTTTGTTGTAGGATTATGATGCTGATGAAGATGATATGATGGCACAGGTTTTGATGCGTTCCTTGCGGGATAAATGATCCAGCCAGAAGATTTACTGTAAACCCAAGCTTCCACGAGGGGGAAATGCCCAGCATCCTTGCACTTCTCCCTGCACATCCCAAGATTAACTCAGGCGTCCAGAAGTACAGAAGACTTTAATCCTATCTCAGTTTTAAATCCTGGTTTGATATTTCTGTGCCACTCAGTCTTTTGGTATCATGGTCTCTGACATTCAGCCCTGTCAGCCCCATTTTTCTACTTGCTTAGACTCAGTTTCATTGTAAATCTACACCTGGGAATTTCTCCCTATCCCTATGCCTATTGATTTCTTTGGCACTTGTGTTTATTTGACCTTCTAAAATCAAAAACATTCCAAATGGAATGGCCTGAACTAGTTAATAAATATCTCTTCCCAGTCTCATTTACATATCTCAAGTGATTGTATGTGAGGTGTATTTGTAGCTCTGTTCCCCTTTAGTGAGACTTCAGGTGCTAACTGTAACTGTCAGACCAGCTCTCATGTAAGTGACCTCTGATACCTGTGATTCCATAACATTTCCCAGTGTTTCAGTCCTACAGGCAGCCTCTCAACTATGTGGAAAACATATCTTCAGTAGGAGTGTTCAAACTGCAAACTTTCCTAGGAAATCTTTGCACTGTGTAAAGTTTAAAATACTTCAGTTCTATGCATGATGATTATTTTCCTCCATACTCTTACTATAATTTTTTGCCTGGAAAATGAACTTTAGTGTTGGTCTTAGTTAAAATGCATAATTTTTTAACAGTCCTAGCAAATATTAATCAAAATTGCTGGCTTTATGATTAAATTGGTGAGTTTGAAACTGACTTCCTAGTAATTTTAGGCCTTAGGGCTGATAGGGAAATTCTGAAGGTTTTTTCAATGCCTCTGCTTTCAATTTAAACTAAAATTTTCGTATGTATTCCTGGGTTTTCCATCTCTCAAGGCAAGCTGGTGGCAAAACTTACGAGTAATTCATAGCACTGGCATAGCACTTCCTTTCTGCATCACTGATTTTATCAGGTATTTTGAATTCCTGTTCTTCATTTAAATGTTCCTAAAGTAGCTGAAGGTGTACTTGGATTGCTTGCCATCTGGCAGTGTGTGTGTAGAGTCAGGAAAAGTAAAATATAACCCTGAAAGCAGGACAATTCCAGCCTGTGGGAAATGGATACTCTGTGTACAAGCCTACACTTTTACCATGGAGACTAGTTGATTTTAATTTGATGCTTTCATTAAGTTCACAGAGAAGCTGCTGAGATCTGAGAGTGTAAGGAGCAGAACCTGTAAATCGTGGTAGTGTTGAAATGTCCAGTGTAAGCGTTGTAATGGAACAGTGGGCTGCAGTGCCCCAGGATTGAGCACTTATTAATTGATTGGAGCAGTAACCTTCTTCCATCCTGCTCTGCAGACTGCAGCACAGCCTTACCCTGAAAATAATGAAACACGCTCCAGCTAAAACCTCGTGATTGAACTTTGTGTCCAGCCAGACCTCTAACACCTCTCAGCTGACCTTGGGGTTGGTGCTTTCCCTGAGCACCCGTGTGGGGATGGGAAGTGCAGTGGGGTGGGAGATGTGCAATCTCCTGGTTCTGTGGGGCCAGTGCTGTGTTTGGGGTGGTTGTTTTAATGCTTGACCCTGAAGTGGTGGCAGTGTATTGGGGATTGGATGGGGATCTCTGGGATCTGGCTACACTGCAGTTTGATGATGTCCATTGCCAGGAATCCAGATTCCTGCTTCTGTTCTAAGTGCACTTCCATGCAATTCTGATAAAATGTCTAAGGAGCAATTAGAAGCTTCCAAGCAATTACTTTGTCATGTTTTTGACTTTTGAAGACAAGTTACAAATAAAGGCCATTTAATTTATAAAATCCTACTTTGGTGTCACCTCTTGTCATTTCTTCCTCATTGTCCACGTTTCCTTTGAGCACCCAGAGTGTTTGTACTCCGTGGTTTAAGCCTGACTGAGAGTCCCCAACTGATTTAAAGCCACACTGCTGAGAGGCAGATGAGTTTTTGCCACTCATCTCGTTTGAGTAGCAAAAAAAGCCTCGCTAATAAACCAATCTGGGCTCCAAACCCGTCAGTTCCTGGGCAGAGTGAGGGACAGAGCTGCTCTCACCTCGTCAGCAGCTGATCCTGCAGCCACATTGTGGGGATAATGCAATCGGGCCAGCCCCGAGCTGCGACATTTCCCATGTCTGGCACAAGGAGCCGGCCTTAGGAGGACAATTAGCACAGAGAGACACCATGGGAGGAGACGGGCTTGCAGTTGAGCTATTTTATTAAATGAATTGTCTCCAGAGGACGGCTGATCTTAATAGATCTGATAAATTGCCAGCATTAATTGCCTAATGCACGGGAATTGCTTCATCTGGAATTGCAGCAGTAAATCCCCACAGCCTCCTTAGGCTGGGGGAGGAGATCTTGCCAAAGCATCGATGGTGTTTTCTGGGTCCTCATGTCACTGATTGAAAAGGGAGCAGCAAATTTTCTGCAAGGCCTTTGCCCAGCTGTACTGGTGAGCCCACCTTCAAGCTACAGGCTTAGATCTCTCTTCTAGTTCTTCTCACATTTATTCTGTCTCTACCAGCACCCAGATGCTGAGGTTTAAAACAAATAATTCCGAGGAGCTTCTGGGAGCGGCTTTAGTTCCCCACTCGAGCAGAGTGGGGGTCCCTCGCCCAGCCCCGGTGTGGGGATGAGCCCCAGAGCCCCAGAGCAGCTCCGTGTGCGCTGACGGCAGAGGGAGGTCTTGCATCTCGGAGAGAGAAGGGTTCCCTGCTCCCGGCGCTCTGCCCGGCCCAGCCTCCTCCACCGGGCTCCGGGAGCTTCTCCAGCTTCCAGGGAGGGCTCACAGCCCACCCCATGAGCAAAGTTTTGCCCTGCCACAGCCTCACTCTGCTCTGTAGCCCGGTACTCGAGATGCTTCATGGAGCCGGGGGCCAAGGAAGCAGAAATAAGAATTTTCAGCAGACATTTTGCCATGGAGGTGGTTGAAATGTGCTTGTGAGGTGGTCCTTGTGCCAGTCCTTGCGGGTCTGGGCCTGGGGCTGTGCCAGGCTGGTTGCAGGTCTGCCCTGACCACCTTGGAGCTCAGCTGATGGTGAGGGTGGGACAGCTGAGAAACCCACTGCCACTTCCAGCCCATGAGCTACTGCAATTTCCCCTCCCTCCCCTGCGTCCTGCTCTCTGTCCCGCAGCATTCTGGCTCACAGGCACAGGCAGCTCAGCTCTCTTTCTCCACTGATCTTGTTTTTTCCCCTAGCACAGGCACATTTTTTCCACGCACAGTGGTTGGAACAGATCTGATTATTACCATTTCAGAAAGAAAACCAGCTCGCTGTGTTCCTCGTGCAAGTGTCCCCAGTGAAACCACATCCGCGGCAGGTGGAGGAGCGGGGGGCGCCGGGGAGGGGCCGGGGAGGCACCTGCAGAGTCCCCGCGGGGAGCTGCACCTCCGGACCCCCAAGAGAAGGGGGGAAACCTGGCCTTTGTGATTTGTGTCCCCCAGGGCCTTTGGGGGCACATCTCGCGCTCCAGTTCAGGCTGATCCAGGGATGAGTTTTGCAGATTGTCACCTGCTGAGAGCCACGGGCAGCTCCGCAGCAAAGGAGGGATGATCCGGCAGCACATGGCTGCAGGGAAAGAGTTTGCAAACGTGTCTGGCCTGGGCAGGATGCGCGTGGCTGGCGGGACAGGCTTCCCAAGCTCTTCCTGCCCTGAGGAAAGGCTGACAGGGAGCTCAGCCCCTGAGCTGCAGCCGTGCCAGTGGAAAGCTTTGCTCCCACTTCTGCATTTCACGTCGCTAAACAGAAACATGTGGTCAGCAGGGCTGGCACAGCGATGTGTGACCACTGAGTCACGAGTGGCCGAGCACACGGTCCTTTTCCGAGCGGCAGGGCCGCAGGAGGAGCTCCCAGCGGGATCTGTTCCTCCTCTGGCAGCTGTCTTGGCCCGGGCTGAGCGCGGCTCCTGCAGCAGGTGCCTGGACCCGTGCCCTGAGCCCTTCCAGGGAGAAACCCCGGCCTGAGCCGAGGGACGGCATGAGCTGTTAGCCCGGGCTGGAGGAGTGGTACATCGCCGCTCAGCGCTGCCCCGGAGCCCGCCAGCAGCGCCCGGGCACCTTCCACGGGCACCGGGCAGCCAAAGGGAGCGTGAGCCTCAGCGGAGATATTTGACCCACCCTACCCGTGGAAAAGAGGGCAAGGCGGGAGGGAAGACAGCAGAGGGGAGCTTGCCTGTGAATGGCCCAGGGGCGTGCTGCTGCCCAAAAGACGCTCCCAGCAGAAGGAAAAAGCTGTAGTATCTAGAGGGTCCTGACCCGTGGCAGCGGGAGGAGAGCTGCGCCGGATCCTTCCCGCTGCTCCAAAAGTCACTGCCTCTTCCCAGAGGATTATTAAACCTGTGGCGAAGCGTGCTCCCCTGCAGGGCTGAGTCCCAACGTGCACAGCAGCCCGCAGCCGCAGGGCAGGGGAAGGAGCGGCAGCGAGGGGCTCCGGGAATCAGCGGCCGGCACAGAGCCCTCCTCCAGCCCGCTGCGGCCGCGGGTGTGTGGGTCAGGGTTCTGACCTGCCCCCGGAACACCGGCTGGACCCGCGGGGAGCCCGGCACGGGAAACCCTCCGGAGAGGAGCCAGGAGCAGCTCGGGCAGCAGCATCAGCAGCTCGTACCGGCCGAGGAGCCGGCCGCCCCGCGGGAGCGATCCCCGGCTCCCCCGGGCTCCCCTGTCTCCCCCGGGCTCGCTCAGCCCCGGCGCTGGCCACCACCTGCCCGTGCCCGCCCCGCCCGTCCCGTCCAGTCGGCCCATTGGCTGCGATCCCCCGGCGCCCCCGCCCGCCCTCCCCGCCCCGGCCGCCAATATCAGCGGCGCGCGGCCTCCGCGACCGCGCAGCGGCCGCGCACGGGGCTGCAAGATGCCCGCTCCTTCTTGGTGAAGAAGCACTTCTCGGCAGCAAGAAACCCAACTACAGCGAGCTGGAGAGACAGGGCCGGTGCGTGGGGAGCCGGGCCGGGACGGGGCGCTCCGCGGGTGGGGCGGGGCTCTGCTGCGGGATCTCCCTAAGGCTCCACGCGGTGGGGACTCAGCGGGCTTTTCGCAGGGTTGCGGAATTGTCTTTTGGTTTATTTGTTTGGGGTGCGTTTTGTTTGTTTCGGGAGTTTTGTTGTTTGTTTGGTTTGGGGTTTTTTTCAATTTTGTGCAACTCGTGTGGTTGGGTCCGCGATCCTCCGTGTCTCGGGATGCCGAGGCGCTCCCTGGCACCCCGGGGTGGGTGGTGGCACCGGGGGCTCCTCGTGGGGTGGTTTTGGGTGCGTGGGGAGCTCCCCGTGCCGGGAGTGGGTGGGAGCGTGGGATTCCCTTCACCCCATCCATCGCGGTAGGGCGGGCAAGGGCGGGGTCCCTGGTGTGAGTCGGTCCCCTTTGCCGCGGGGTGGGCTCCAGTGGGTGGCTGGGATGGGTCCCAAGCCCGGGGTGGGTCGGCCCGTCGCCCCCGCTGCGAGGAGCCGCGGGCCCCGCTGACCGCTGCCGCCTCCCGCAGTGCTGACCGCCCCGCTGCTGTACGAGACGTGCCCGCTGCCCGTCATTCCCCCGCCCGAGGTGCTCGGCCCCGGCGCCTATTACCCTCCGCTGGTGTGGGACGCGGGGCTCCTGTCCAGCCTGTTCCCGGGCGCTGCGGGCGCCGAGGCTGCGGGCGGCGCGGCCCCCGCCCTGGACCTGACGGCGTTCTCCAGCGAGGAGGATGAAGGCAAGAGCTCGGGGCCCCCCAGCCCGGCCTCAGCCCCCGCCACCGCCGAGCGCTTCCGCTGTGCCCAGTGTGCCAAGGCGTACTCCACCTTCGCCGGGCTCTCCAAGCACAAGCAATTGCACTGCGACGCCCAGGCCAGGAAATCCTTCAGCTGCAAGTACTGTGAGAAGGAGTACGTGAGCCTGGGGGCTCTCAAGATGCACATCCGGAGCCACACGCTGCCCTGCGTCTGCAAGATGTGCGGGAAGGCCTTCTCCCGGCCCTGGCTGCTGCAGGGCCACATCCGGACGCACACTGGTAATGTTCCCTTTTGTCCCTCTCCTCCCTCCCTTATCACCTCCAGCTTCCCTGCTCCACTGCCCCCAGCGAATCGGCGGCCCGGCTGTTATCTCGGAAGATAAGGACTTCCCAGACCCCCTTGGCACATCTCTCTAAAATGTCCTTTAAATATCCTCTCGGCTGGAACGGAGCGCGGGGTCAAGGCCCAGCCTGTAAATCCGTGTGGCTGCAGTGAGCGCAGAGCCGGCCCGGCAGGGATGGCACACGCTGACAGAATGTGACACTGCCGGAACCCTCCCTCCCTGCCCGGCTATGCCCAAAACATCCACCGCTGCCTCCCCGAGGGCTCCCAGCCCGGGCAGAGCCGCAGCCACAGCTGCCCACCCGCTCAGCACCCAGGGCGGGGATGAGCCCGGCTCAGGGGATGTGCCCCGTTAGGCTGGGCTTGGCCGGTGGGCAGGTGCTGGAGGCACCTGTTGGCACACGGCCGGGTGCGCAGCTGCAGCCCACCCCGCTGCCACGGCCGCCCGACAAAGCATCTCCCGAGCATCCTTTGTGGGGCTGTGGGACGGTGTAATTGTGACTTGGCACTGATTTCACACCCTCTTAACGTGCTAAAGATGATGGCTGAAGGAAGCCGGGTAGACTTAATTGTGCTTTCCAAATTGAGCATACACATTTGTTTCCTCCAAAAGAGTCTTTCTGGGAGGAATTCACCCTGGCCAGGCTTTTCAATGCGATCCGGGCAGGAGAAGGGGGAGCGCGGGGCTCTGCAGAGGAAATAGCTGCACTCACCCCGGGCTGGCGCCTCGCAGCCGCTGCCTGCTATGATATAATTAACACACAGCGCTCGGCTTTCCTGCCTCGCTGCGAGCTCCTCGCTTGGCTCCGCGCAGGAGACGAGTATCGTGTCTTGGTCTGTGTGTGCAACTGCCGTGCTCCTTGCAGATGTTTCCAGCATTAATTTTCCGTGGCTCACAGGAGAGCTTTTTCTGGGAGCAGACAATTCCCAAGCTGGCAGTTCTCCCCCAAGCAATGCTGTACATGCCCGGCTTTTCCTCTGAACAATAACAGCCAGCACTTCTTTTCACTGCGCCCTGCACAAACTTTGGCTAATGAATGGTTCCTTCTTTGATATTCCCCATGTGTTGATGCACTGGTTAATTGGGAGCGTTTCTCTTTGTCCCATAGGTGAAAAGCCTTTTTCCTGTACACACTGCAACCGGGCCTTTGCTGACCGCTCTAATCTCCGCGCCCACCTGCAGACCCATTCAGATGTAAAGAAGTACCAGTGCAAAACCTGCTCCCGGACTTTCTCCCGCATGTCGCTGCTGCACAAGCATGAGGAGACGGGCTGCTCCGGCTCTCGCTGAGGACTCCATGCCTGGCCTCTCTCAGCACAAATGCCTATATCATAACTAGATTCTGTAGGAGTTAGTTTCCTCCGTTGCGGTGTGCACCGGGCTGGACTCTGCTGCTCTGGCCCTTGAGACCCTCACACTCCTCACTCGGTGCCTCCAGTGCAATTCGTGAGCCTGATCATAGAACATTCTGAGCTGGAAGGGACCCTTCAGGATCATCGAGTCCACCTCCTGGCCCTGTGCAGGAGTTCCTAAGAACCCTTCCACGTGCCTGCCAGCGTTGTTTTGTCCAAACGCTTCTCGATCTCAGGCTCGGTGCTGTGACCACTGGACCCACGCTGGCATCTGGGCTTGCAGGGCTGGACTCAGAGCTGAGTGTGAAACTCGGGGGCACAGTGCTGCCCCTCAGCAGGTGCCCCCCTGCCCGAGGCACCTTGCAGGGCTGGACCTGCACCCCGCGCCGGTATCCAACACTGCGACCATGTAGCTTGGGGGATTGGGGCTTTTGTGTTGGGTTTGTTTTTGTTTTTTTTTTAACACCGTAACCACTTGGTAATTTTTAAGAACCAATATTTTTTTAGGAAGGGCAAAACGTCCCCCCCCACACCCGAGTGTATAGAGCCCGCCTGTAGAAGGTGTAACTATGCAATAATACAGTATCCCAGTAGTTGTGAAGCAGCTGCTTCTCCCCAGCACAATGACAATTTGCAATGCCTGCGAGATTAACAGTGTCCATGAAAGGCGGGGATAGCCATTTCAAGCCCCAGCCCTGTTTACAGAGCAGCTATGCACTCAAGCACCTGTTAATATGACTCTTAACAACTGCTTTTCAAGAGAACTGTGACTAATAGCAGGCACTTGTCAGCTGATACAATGGTGGCCTGTCCCAAGGCTGTCCATCGACAGGTGTGTGCCAAAAGCCCTATTTATGGGTATTGACAGGTGCCTCCTGAATGCATCTTTCTTTAAACATTGTTTTCATGGAATCATTACAAAGAGGATGTTTACATTTCAAAGGTACACTGGTATTTATATTTTTGTGCCACGATTTTGTACTGATGAAACTTTTTATATAATTATATACGGTTTATTGATATTCAATAAAATGGTTAATTTATAAGAGGGTTTTGTGGGTGTTTGGGGTGAATATGCAGCTGTGAGGGGGGAGTGCTGGGCTTAGCTCTCCTCCCAGCCCGTGCTCCTGGCCTCTAGCAGGTGACTACAAAGGGCCATTTGCAGAAGGGAATCTGTGGAGCAGTTGCCTCTGGGAGAGGAAAAGTCAGGCTGAGTCAGTTCCTGCCGGAGGGCTGGGGCAGCTGTGAGAGCACAGGAGCTCGCCTTGTGTCCCCAGGCTCCCCGGGTGCTGCTGCTGTCCCCACGGAGCTGTGGAGCACCGGTGGCTCACCCTGGGCACTCTCTGGAGCAGATCGGTGCCACAGCACCGGGCACTGTCCCTGGAGCAGCTCGGTGCCACAGCACAGGGCACTGTCCCTGGAGCAGCTCGGTGCCACAGCACCAGGCACTGTCCCTGGAGCAGCTGTCACAGCACAGGGCACTGTCCCTGGAGCAGCTCGGTTGCCAAGCACCAGGGGTCCTTACGACCGTGCCACAGCACCAGGCACTGTCCCTGGAGCAGCACAGGGCACTGTCCTGAGAGCAGGTCCATGCCACAGCACAGGGCACTGTCCCTCCGGGGTGGCAGAGCTCTCTCTGGCTCTGGACAGGATCCCGAGCCTGCAGCACGGGGTGAGTGACCCGCTGTGGGTGGTGCGGCAGCAGAGCTGACACATCCTGCTGTCACCAGAGCTCTTCACACGGGGGAGGGGCTGTCCCTCACCTGGGGGCACCCAGGGGCAGGTGCTGGGGGATACCGTCGGTATTTGCCTCTAGGATTTCCATATGAAACTCCACAGTGCCCCAAAACACCTGCCCTGCACCTTCCCAGCCTCCCCAAATTCGGGGTGTCTCAGAGACCACAGCCAGGCGTGCTGCCTGCTCCCCAGGGACTGGGATTTTGTCCTTCTCTCTCTGCATTTCCTCTGTGCCATCTCCCGGACTTTCAGGGGATAAAAGAGCACGGGCCCTTCAAACTCTTATGGCTCTCCAGCCCGGGGTGTGCGGCTCCCTGCGCCTCTCCAGAGCACGGAGATCTGTGTGGCTGTAAAAGTCAGCAGAGCTGCTGCTCGGCCCCTCTTTAATTAAGAGCTCACCCGGCATAAACTGACTTTCCCAGCAGAGTTGGACTCATTACTCGATTATTAAGCAGGGCAGGAAGTTTTGGGTTTGCTCTTGTGTGTGCTTTTCTTCCTTTTCCCAACAGGAAGCGGGGGAGGGGCACTAATTACTTTCAGCTTCCATCCATAAAATCCTGGAAGCCGCAAAAGCAGCTAAAAGTTAAAAAAAAAAAAAAAAAAAAAAAATAGCCCAGTTCTGAGAGAGGACCACCTGTAGGAGCTGGAAAGGAGGGTCGGGGTGGGTGTGCTGGGAGTGCAGCCCCGCAGCCCCGGCCGGGCTGTGCCTTCACCCCCGCGTGTGCCGGGGCTGTGCCACATGGGCACCCTGACCCTCTGCTGTGGGGTTCAGTTCCTCCTCCATCCCCGCACTGGCACCACCGGGCACCCCTGCCAGCTCCCTCTCAGCTGATATTGGTCAGGTTGGCAGTGAGAGCTGGGAGAAGCCTCCTCAGCAAGCTTTGCTGCTCCCGCTTGTGCTCCTGGCTTTGTGCAGCGCTGCCTGGGCCGCCTGGCCTTTGGAAGGAAGGTATAAACCGGGTGGAGAGCAGCCTGGGCTCCACTGACAAATCCCGCTGGCATTCAAACACAAATGCAGCCTTAAAACACTGGAAAAAAGAAATGCTGCCTGTTCTGAATCACAAAAGCACAGTCCACTGGCACTTGGGTTGTGGCTGCATCTGCTTCTTGCTCAGCCGGTACCCTGTGCCCCGGGGACACGGCTGCTCAGGTGATGTCCCTCCCCTTGGGGCAGTGCCTCAGACCTCCCCAGGTGTCCCCGGACCAGCTCCTGTCCCATGCAGGATGATCAGTGTGGTCTGGGTCTCTCCTTTTCTGACCAGCTGCTCAATTTCCTACTGCAGAATTTCCTTTTTCTGCCTGAGAGATGCTGGGATGCTGTGCCCTGTCCTGGTTCCCTGTGCTCACCCAGCAGCCAGCGCTGCTCAGCGCAGCCCCGGGCCCACGGCAAAACCTCAGCAATTCCCCCCTCTCATTTTTAACACCTCGGGAAGCAAATTCCCCCGGGAAGCGGCCGCCGCAGCCCCGCGGGCTCAGCCAGGTAGCGAGGCTGCGCTTTGGGCCGGGGGGAGCTGGCGATTGGCGATTTGGGAAGGAACCATTTGGTGACCACCTTGTGTGACCATCTGTAACAGATTACGGCGTCAGCGCTCGTAAAAGCCGCGATTCAATCAAGCGCCCGGCAGGTAGCGGTTCCCCGCTGGCCGGCCCCGCTCCGGGAGCGCTCGGTGCGGCTCCGGCGCTGCTGCGCTGCCATTCCAGCGTTTGAACTCCGCTCTTTCATTTCCACGGAGCTCCACGGGACCTTTAAACGAGCACGTTCGTCCCCTCAGCTCCTGGAGCCCTTTCAAAGGCTCCAGGGAAACCACAAAGCGCCTTTTCTTCCCAGAGAGGAGCAATGTTTTCCTTCCTCCCTGACCCGATGGAGAATTAAGGGTGTTGGGAAACCCTCGGTGCCGTGGGAGCCCCCTGGGGCAGACCCATGTGGGGATTCCGGGTTAAAAAGGGCTTTAAGGCTTCCATGCCACCCTCTGAACTCATCCTGTGCTGTCTGTGCAAGCATCCGGAGCACCCCAGAGGGGATGAGAAGGGAAGCAGAAGGATTACAGCCAACTTTGCAAAGGCTAAACCTCATCTCTTCGGTCATTTGGGGACTGAAGTTCCCAAAATTGCCTTTTTCACCCCTTTCAGTCCCCAACCTTCCCAAGGACAGGCACAAGGCACACCTGTCCCTTGTGCTGTGAGGGTAAAGAGGAGCTCTTGGCCTCCCAGAATGTCTCCTCACACCTCCAGGGCAGTAGAAAGGAAAAGATTTTCCACTTTCTTCTCCTGTGGTTGCAAACCTGTCTGATAGAAATGTTCTTCCCATGATTCTGTGATCTCCTGCACCCCTACAGCCTCTGCAGGACAATTCCAACATCTGAGCATGCAGCCCCAGAGAAGACAGCCAAAGCTCAGCCCCCGGTGCTGCAGCCTAATTCTTCTTTTGGCTCTTACCTTAGTGAGAAAAAGCTGAACAAACAAACAGAAATGGGGCCGAACCCAGGGAAAGGCCCTTCCTGAAGCCAATAGCTGTTTCTGATTTGGGGAAGGGACTGACTGATCTCTGTGGCAGAAGCTGGGATGGCTCGTGGGGTGATGGGCAGAGACAGCACAGGTTTCCCCTTGAGATCAGGTGGATGCTGGAGTTTTTGGAGGCTGTGTGAGGTTTTTCCTGCCGGACAAGGGCGGCAGGTGCCGGTGCAGGGCTCAGCCTGTCAAGGGCTGTCCTGGTGAAAGCCTCTGTCCATGAACAGCAGGGATTGCAAACACACTGCAGGTGTAGCTATTGTTTTCCTGCATCTGGGCTGTTGACGTGAGCAATAATCTCAAATTAATCTTTAATCGGATGATGAACTGATAGCGTGGGGCTGGGGAGGTGAGAACCATCCCATGCAGACAAAGCACACTGAATGCAGAAGGACAGAGCCAGGCAGACCTGGGGAGGGGATGTGGGGCCAGAGGGTTAAAATAAAGGTGATGTCTGGTGGGCTGGGTGGCAGTGTCACCGTGGTCCTGCACTGTCTGTGCTCAGGTCTCTCAGTGAGTGTCCCCTGCCTGCCCAGAGCAGGACAGGGCACAGGGCAATGCCTGGACAGGGCTGCAGCATGCCCAGCACAGCACTGACCACTGCCATCATGCTGATATGTTTGACATCTTTACCTGAGCATGGACAGTGGCACCAGGGCCACCAGCACACACAGCAGTGCCCGCTGTCCTCCCCACAGCCAGAGGTGCCAGAGGGAGCCACCAGCCCGGGCTGGGCTCTGTGATAGCCATGCTGGGCTCGAACCTCCTGGAGAACTGCCTAGAAAATCAGCAGAAAGTATTTAGAATCTAGCATAGCATACATATGTATGGATCACCCTCTGTTTTACTGGGCTCCCTGAAAGCAATGCGAGGCCTGTTTCACTTCTCCCAGTAAAAAGGCTCACGTTTCACATGGAGGAGATTGGCGGCTCCCGAGCTCATTAGCCCGGGTTTCCCTCCACCTCCGCATTTTCCACGCAGGGTTATGCTGGCGACACTTTGTCTGTGGCTGCTCCGGGAGGAGCGTGCTGCACTTTGAGCCTCCTTTTTCGCGCTGTGCTGGAGGCAGAGCGGGGCAGGGCGAGGAAGTGGCGGCGTGTTGTGGCACGGAGTCATGGCCCGTTATAAAGGGCTTCAAGGGCCTGCATTATGTCATTACTCAATTAGCCTGTTGGTAATAGCACTTCATTAGAGAGACAGTTCCTATTCACTGGCCTTAATCCACTTTCTAAAGCCAGGCCTAGAGCCATTGATCGCTTTTCCCGCTTTCCTGATGAGGCAGAAAGTTGTTTTAGTTTTAGAGAGTGGCCCTGCAGCGGGCAGAGCGGGCAGTGAACCTACTGCACCCTAAAACTGAGACAGAAGGGACAGCACCCAGCCCCAACAGCTCCGGGATGGCAGGGAGGGCAGAGCACCGGCCCTTCTCAGAAACCAGGCTGATAATGAGACAACAGTGACTTTGGGTGTCAAACCATCAGTGACCACTCCCGTGACCACTCCCTGCCCAGGGACGCTCCTGTGGGACCGGCTGTGGGGATGGCACTGCCCGCTCAGCCCGCGCCCTGCTTCGGTCCAGGGGGTTAGAAGGGAAAGCTACTCGTTTTATTTCTTTTGTACTTCCTCCCCCACACGCTCTGTGAGGTGCAGTGCTTGGTGGAAACCAAGGCACAGTAGGAAGTGGTGCAAGAGCCGCACGCAGGAAACCGATGTGTGTCAGGAAAGGATGTCAGGGACGAGGGACGAGCACCGAAAGGAAATAGCTGTCCCATAAATAAAGGGTGGTGGGAGGGAGGCGTGAGGGCAGTGCAGGAACTTCTCCCGGCAGAGCGGGGGTGTCCCGGTGCCTGCAGAGGGTCCCCCAAAGCAGAGAACACCGTGACCCTCGGTCCAGGGACAGCCCTGCCTGCTCCTGCACGGACATTTCAGGGTCCCTGCTGGCCCTGCTGGCGAGGCCAGTCCTGCTCGGTGCCGGCCCCGCTGCTCCCCGGCGGGACCGGGCTCATCCCGCAGCCACCGTCACCCGCGCCTGCTTTACATCAGGGATCAAAGCGCTCCGCGCTTCCCTCGAGCTGCTGAAGCCTCTCAGAGGGTGAGGCTGCTGCTGTCAGCAGCCCCGGCCGCGGGGATGGGCTGTCCCCACCCTGTCACAGCCACGTCCTTGGCGCTCATCCCGCGGGCAGGAGCTCGGGGACCTCGGCATCCGCACTGAGCTCCGGTGGTGGGATTGGGATTGCAGGTTGGGATGCTGCAGCTGGGGCTGGGGTTGGAGAGGGGGGCCGGGGTTTGCAGTGGGGTCAGGGATTGCAGTGGGGTTGGGATTGGAGGGCGCTGGGATTGCAATGGGGCCGGGATTGCAGCGGGTCCAGTGTTTCATCAGGGTCGGGATTGCAGCGGGTCCGGGGTTTCAGCAGGGTCGGGGTTTAGCTCTCCCTGCCCCTTGCCAAGTCTCTTGCCACGGTCTCGTTCTTGCTTTAGCGTCCCTGCCTGTGGTTGGGGTGGTGGCAGAGCTGGCACAGGGCTGGGACTGTCACACTGTGGGAGCTGCGGGGTGACAGCCGTGGCCTCTCCTGGGGAGCATGAAATGCCTGGATTTCAGTTATCACTGAGGACCAGGGAGAACACTGTGATTAAACAGAAGGAAAATAATAATGTATTCCAGAAGTAATTTGGGGAGCATCAATTTAGAAAGCCAAAATTGAGCTGCCTTGAAGAGACAGTTTTCCAGAGGCTTCTCCAAGACGTCTGGAGGAGTCATCCGTCGTCTGGCACCAGCAGCATTGGCCATTCCTTGGCGCTGGGGCCAGGAGGTGATAGCTCAGATTGCTGCCCTTCCCCAGCAGAGGAGCTGCTCACAAACCCCACAGCTCCGGGCTGGGCTGTGCCAGTGACACGGGCTCGGTGTCACCCGGCCTTGGGGTGTTACGTGAGCGAGGGCTCTGAAAACACTCCCTGGCACCCCTCCACACTGCTGTGAAGCGTCCCAGACTGATTCCAGCTCCCCCGCAGCCCCAGGGGCAGGGAAGAGGAGCCTCTGCCTCCGCAGTGCCTTGGCCCCTCTGCCCCCTCCCCTGCTGCTGCCCAGCTCTCCCGACTGCAGCTGAACGAGCCTGTGCACGTAAAATTAACAGCCTGGCAGGAGCTCACAGGGAACTGCCCTGGGCACTGCAGCGGGGAGCAGATGCTCCGTGTTGAGCCCACAGGGCAGGGCAGGCTGTCCCGGGTGTGATGGAGCTCACACGGGCAGAGCTGTCCCGGTGTGATGGAGTCACGACGGAGCACAGGGCAGAGCTGCCGGTGTGAGCTCGGAGGCCACGAGCGAGCGTCGGGTGGAGCTCACAGGACGGGCAGAGCTGTCCCGGTGTGATGGAGCTCACAGGAACGGGGCAGAGCTGTCCCGGTGTGATGGAGCTCACAGGACAGGGCAGAGCTGTCCCTGGTGTGATGGAGCTCACAGGGCAGGGCAGAGCTGTCCCGGGTGTGATGGAGCTCACAGGAGGGCAGAGCTGTCCCGGGTGTGGGAGCTCCAGGAGCGTGGAGCTAAGGGCAGAGCTGTCCCGGGTGTGATGGAGCCCACAGGAACGGGGCAGAGCTGTCCCGGGTGTGATGGAGCTCACAGGGCAGGGCAGAGCTGTCCCGGGTGTGATGGAGCTCACAGGAACGGGGCAGAGCTGTCCCGGTGTGATGGAGCTCACAGGGCAGGCAGAGCTGTCCCGGTGTGATGGAGCTCACAGGGCAGAGCTGTCCCGGTGTGATGGAGCTCACAGGAACGGGCAGAGCTGTCCCGGGTGTGATGGAGCTCACAGGCAGGGCAGAGCTGTCCCGGGTGTGATGGAGTCACAGGGCAGGGCAGAGCTGTCCCGGGTGTGATGGAGCTCACAGGAACGGGGCAGAGCTGTCCCGGGTGTGATGGAGCTCACAGGCAGGGCAGAGCTGTCCCGGGTGTGATGGAGCTCACAAGGCAGAGCTGTCCCGGGTGTGATGGAGCCCACAGGAACGGGGCAGAGCTGTCCCGGGTGTGATGGAGCTCACAGGAACGGGGCAGAGCTGTCCCGGGTGTGATGGAGCTCACAGGGCAGAGCTGTCCCCGGTGTGATGGAGCTCACAGGGCAGAGCTGTCCCGGTGTGATGGAGCTCACAGGACGGGGCAGAGCTGTCCCGGGTGATGGTCGGAGGCCCGGTGGAGCTCACAGGGCAGGGGCTGCCCGGGTGTGATGGAGTCCACAGCAGAGCTGTCCCGGGTGTGATGGAGCTCACAGGGCAGAGCAGAGCTGTCCCGGTGTGATGGAGCTCACAGGGCAGAGCTGTCCGGGTGTGATGGAGTCACAGGCAGGGCAGAGCTGTCCCGGTGTGATGGAGCTCACAGGAACGGGGCAGAGCTGTCCCGGTGTGATGGAGCTCACAGGACGGGAGAGCTGTCCCGGGTGTGATGGAGCTCACAGGGCAACGGAGAGCTGTCCCGGTGTGATGGAGCTCACAAGGCAGAGCTGTCCAGGGTGTGATGGAGTTCACAGGGCAGGGCAGAGCTGTCCCTGGTGTGATGGAGCTCACAGGGCAGAGCTGTCCAGGGTGTGATGGAGT
>CM019231.1:14349782-14371022 GCA_009741485.1 Malurus cyaneus samueli | reverse complement strand
TGACACCGGCCCTTCTCTAAGAAACCAGGCTGATAATGAGACAACAGTGACTTTGGGTGTCAAACCATCAGTGACCACTCCCGTGACCACTTCCCTGCCCAGGGACGCTCCTTGTGGGACCGGCTGTGGGGATGGCACTGGCCCGCTCAGCCCGCGCCCTGCTTCGGTCCAGGGTTAGAGGAAAGCTACTCGTTTATTTCTTTTGTAGCTTCCTCCCACACGCTCTTGTGAGGTGGCAGTGCTTGGTGGAAACCAAGGCACAGTAGGGAAGTGGTGCAAGAGCCGCACGCAGGAAAACGATGATGTGTGTCAGGAAAGGATGTCAGGGACGAGGGACGAGGAGAGCAGCTGGCCCGGGAGCGGCCCCGCCCGCGGCTGAGAGCGGCAGCAAGAGCTCAGAGCCCTTCCCCTGCCCGGAGAGGAGTCTGTGCCATTGCAGAGCCCTTCCCCTGCCCGGAGAGGAGTCTGTGCCATTGCAGAGCCCTTCCCCTCCGGAGAGGAGTCTGTGCCATTGCAGAGCCCTTCCCCTGCCCGAGAGGAGTCTGTGCCATTCCAGAGCCCTTCCCTGCCCGGAGAGGAGTCTGTGCCATTCCAGAGCCCTTCCCCTGCCCGGAGAGGAGTCTGTGCCATTGCAGAGCCCTTCCCCTGCCCGGAGAGGAGTCTGTGCCATTGCAGAGCCCTTCCCCTGCCGGAGAGGAGTCTGTGCCATTCCAGAGCCCTTCCCCTGCCCGGAGAGGAGTCTGTGCCATTGCAGAGCCCTTCCCCTGCCCGAGAGGAGTCTGTGCCATTCCAGAGCCCTTCCCCTGCCCGGAGAGGAGTCTGTGCCATTCCAGAGCCCTTCCCCTGCCCGGAGAGGAGTCTGTGCCATTGCAGAGCCCTTCCCCTGCCCGAGAGGAGTCTGTGCCATTGCAGAGCCCTTCCCCTCCGAGAGGAGTCTGTGCCATTGCAGAGCCCTTCCCCTCCGGAGAGGAGTCTGTGCCATTCCAGAGCCCTTCCCCTGCCCGGAGAGGAGTCTGTGCCATTCCAGAGCCCTTCTCCTGCCCGGAGAGGAGTCTGTGCCATTGCAGAGCCCTTCCCCTATCCGGAGAGGAGTCTGTGCCATTGCAGAGCCCTTCCCCTGCCCGGAGAGGAGTCTGTGCCATTGCAGAGCCCTTCCCCTGCCCGGAGAGGAGTCCGTGCCATTGCAGAGCCCTTCCCCTTCCGGAGAGGAGTCTGTGCCATTCCAGAGCCCTTCCCCTGCCCGGAGAGGAGTCTGTGCCATTCCAGAGCCCTTCCCCTGCCCGGAGAGGAGTCTGTGCCATTCCAGAGCCCTTCTCCTGCCCGGAGAGGAGTCTGTGCCATTGCAGAGCCCTTCCCCTTCCGGAGAGGAGTCTGTGCCATTGCAGAGCCCTTCCCCTGCCCGAGAGGAGTCTGTGCCATTCCAGAGCCCTTTCTCTGTCCGGAGAGGAGTCTGCTCCATTCCCGGGGTGACAGAGCAAACGCAGAGGAGCAGGGAGCTCCCAGCCCAGCCCATTTCCCATTCCCACCGTCACCCTTCGGAAACTTCAGATCTTCCACAATTTAAGCACCTTGTGTTCACTCAAAGCCTTTTGCCATTTCATGCTGCTGGCTGCTTCTCCCCGAAAGGAAATAGCTGTCCCATAAATAAAGGGTGGTGGGAGGGAGGCGGTGAGTGCAGTGCAGGAACTTCTCCCGGCAGAGCGGGGGTGTCCCGGTGCCTGCAGAGGGTCCCCCAAAGCAGAGAACACCGTGACCCTCGGTCCAGGGACAGCCCTGCCTGCTCCTGCACGGACATTTCAGGGTCCCTGCTGGCCCTGCTGGCGAGGCCAGTCCTGCTCGGTGCCGGCCCCGCTGCTCCCCGGCGGGACCGGGCTCATCCCGCAGCCACCGTCACCCTGCGCCTGCTTTACATCAGGGATCAAAGCGCTCCGCGCTTCCCTCGAGCTGCTGAAGCCTCTCAGAGGGTGAGGCTGCTGCTGTCAGCAGCCCCGGCCGCGGGGATGGGCTGTCCCCACCCTGTCACAGCCACGTCCTTGGCGCTCATCCCGCGGGCAGGAGCTCGGGGACCTCGGCATCCCCGGCACTGAGCTCCGGTGGTGGGATTGGGATTGCAGTGGGGCTGGGGTTGGAGAGGGGGGGCCGGGGTTTGCAGTGGGGTCAGGGATTGCAGTGGGGTTGGGATTGGAGGGGCGCTGGGATTGCAATGGGGCCGGGATTGCAGCGGGTCCAGTGTTTCATCAGGGTCGGGATTGCAGCGGGTCCGGGGTTTCAGCAGGGTCGGGGTTTGAGCTCTCCCTGCCCCTTGCCAAGTCTCTTGCCACGGTCTCGTTCTTGCTTTCACCAGTCCCTGCCTGTGGTTGGGGTGGTGGCAGAGCTGGCACAGGGCTGGGACTGTCACACTGTGGGAGCTGCGGGGTGACAGCCGTGGCCTCTCCTGGGGAGCATGAAATGCCTGGATTTCAGTTATCACTGAGGACCAGGGAGAACACTGTGATTAAACAGAAGGAAAATAATAATGTATTCCAGAAGTAATTTGGGGAGCATCAATTTAGAAAGCCAAAATTGAGCTGCCTTGAAGAGACAGTTTTCCAGAGGCTTCTCCAAGACGTCTGGAGGAGTCATCCGTCGTCTGGCACCAGCAGCATTGGCCATTCCTTGGCGCTGGGGCCAGGAGGTGATAGCTCAGATTGCTGCCCTTCCCCAGCAGAGGAGCTGCTCACAAACCCCACAGCTCCGGGCTGGGCTGTGCCAGTGACACGGGCTCGGTGTCACCCGGCCTTGGGGTGTTACTGTGAGCGAGGGCTCTGAAAACACTCCCTGGCACCCCTCCACACTGCTGTGCAGCGTCTCAGACTGATTCCAGCTCCCCCGCAGCCCCAGGGGCAGGGAAGAGGAGCCTCTGCCTCCGCAGTGCTTGGCCTTGGCCCCTCCCTGCCAACAGCCCCCTCCCCTGCTGCTGCCCAGCTCTCCCGACTGCAGCTGAACGAGCCTGTGCACGTAAAATTAACAGCCTGGCAGGAGCTCACAGGGAACTGCCCTGGGCACTGCAGCGGGGAGCAGATGCTCCGTGTTGAGCCCACAGGGCAGGGCAGCGCTGTCCCGGGTGTGATGGAGCTCACAGGAACAGGGCAGAGCTGTCCCGGGTGTGATGGAGCTCACAGGGCAGAGCTGTCCCGGGTGTGATGGAGCCCACAGGAACGGGGCAGAGCTGTCCCGGTGTGATGGAGCTCACAAGGGCAGAGCTGTCCCGGGTGTGATGGAGCTCACAGGGCAGAGCTGTCCCGGGTGTGATGGAGCTCACAGGGCAGGGCAGAGCTGTCCCGGGTGTGATGGAGCTCACAGGCGGCAGAGCTGTCCCCCGGGTGTGATGGAGCTCACAGGAACGTAGAGTTCACAGGGCAGGGCAGAGCTGTCCCTGGCACTGGGCTCGGTGCCAGGACTGAGGGCACGGTCTGAGATTTGGCAGGGATGGCAGGATGGGAGCCGAGGGAGGGACTGGAGGGATGGCTCAGGGAGCTGTGCTGTGTCCTCACTAGCCATGCTCAGGTGGAAATGGTCTCACACACAAGTGCAGCCCCTGATGGCAGTGTCCCATGGGACAGGCTGGTGTTTTAAGCTCCATCAGGTGAGAGGAGTGGGTGAGATGAGGGCTGGGAGCTGCTCTCCAATGTCCCAAGCTGCCAGGGATGAAATCCTGGAGATCAGGAAGGCAAGAAGAGCCATCCCTGGAGCAGCTCCAGCACAGCCTCTCCAGCCAGTACCATTTGCAGCCCCTGTAGGAGTGAGGGTCCAGCTCCAGCCAGCAGCTGAACTCCCCAGAGCTGTCCCTGGTCACTGAACGCTGCAGCTCCTCCCTGCAGCAGTTTCAAAGTCCAGGGGCTGTGCCCCTGTCCGGGCCTCTCCCACAGCCCTGCAGAGCTGAGATGGGGGTTCAGCTGCACTGAAAGCCCTGCACAAGGAGCTGTGTAACCTGAGCACCTGCCCAGATAAGATCTGGGCACAGGGGGACAGTTTGCAGGGTCAGGTGGAAGGGGGTCCCTGACCCCTCTGAGCCCCAGCACCCCAGCACCAGCAGGTGAGGGAAGACACTCATTGCTGTTGCCAACTTTGTTTCTTCTTTTCCTCCCTTTCATGGTTTTGTCCCTGAAGGGGGGGAGTCCTCACTTATCTCCTGCCCTCCCCAACCACCCCAGTGTGGTTTCTCCAGCCTCTCGAGAAGGGATGGCCATTTCTGTTTCTTCTCAAGGCATTTTTCCACCCACCCTCTCTGGCTCTGGTGGGAATTGTCAGCTTTGAGATAACGAGAAGGATGAATTGTCGTACAGGATGTTGCATGAAGCCCCAGTGCTATTTGCAGGCAATTTTTATAAGTAATAATAAGGAGAGAGAACTCCAAAGGAAGTAACCTGGTACAGCAGACAAGGCAGATTTATCAAGGCAGGGAGGAAATACTCCCCAGAAATGAATCTGGCATGAGTTCCTGCACACCAGTCCCACGATCCTGTCTGCCACCACAGGCAACTCTTATCTGAAACAGTCCATGTTTAAAATAGACTGGAAAATAAATAGTCTTCCAGCACGACTGATCCTCCAGAGCCTGCAGTTCATCCCGGCAGCATTTACAGTTTTCTCTGGAGTGTTTCCGACATGTACTTCAAGACCTTCCAAGTCTTTTCTCCTCCCCTGCTTGTGACATTAATGAACCTTAAGGGATTCTTAAAGCACATTTTATGTGGATGTATTTTTGAGCAGGAGGAGAGTGTTCCCAGCCCGGGGTGGATGCAGAGTGAGGCGCACTCCAAACAGAATCCATCAAGCGCCAGGGCTGAGTGTGGCTGCAGCAGCTCTGCTCGTGTGAAGTTGTTTAATGTTCATTGTTCGCAGCTGTGTCACCCTAATAGAGTATTTTATTGTTTTTCCAGTTGTACTTAAACCCATCATTCATTATCCTGCCCAGCCAGGCAGTGCCTTACCTTTAATTGATGACACCAGACCAAGTGCCTGCTCAAAGTTTCCAGTGTCTCCCACAACTGGGACTGGATCCCTGCCCCACCAGCCCTGCCAGCACGACTCAGTCCCGTGGGTGACCTGGAGGGCACGGGGGACACAGGAATTGGGGAGCAGGGCACAGGGCACAGGACACAGGGCACAGGGCACAGGAATGGGGGGAGCAGGGGCTGTGGCACAGGGCACAGGGGACATGGCCACAGGAATTGGGGGAGCAGGGGCTGTGGCACAGGGCACAGGGGACATGGCACAGGAATGGGGGGAGCAGGGGCTGTGGCACAGGGCACAGGGCACAGGAATTGGGGAGCAGGGGCTGTGGCACAGGGCACAGGAATTGGGGAGCAGGGCACAGGGCACGGGGCACAGGGCACAGGAATTGGGGGAGCAGGGGCTGTGGCACAGGGCACAGGGCACAGGAATTGGGGAGCAGGGGCTGTGGCACAGGGCACAGGGCACAGGATTGGGGAGCAGGGGCTGTGGCACAGGGCACAGGAATTGGGGAGCAGGGGCACAGGGCACGGGGCACAGGGCACAGGAATTGGGGGAGCAGGGGCTGTGGCACAGGGCACAGGAATTGGGGGAGCAGGGGCTGTGGCACAGGGCACGGGGGTCCCTGGGATGGACATGAGCTCAGCAGAGGCACCCTGAGGGGCCACAAGCACCCACGGGGTCACGGGGAGAGCAGGGCTGGGTGGCACAGAGCCCCTGGGGTCACCCTGCCAGGCTGGAGAGCGAATGGCCAGGGCTCTGTCCTGCCTTGGCTGCCAGGAGTGCCTGGGGATGGCAGAGAGAGCTCCAAGAGCCTGGCTGTGACAGCAGCACTGTGTCACACAGGTAGCCCCTGTGCTGGCTCTGACAGCCCCAAACCCCCCTTTGGGGCCAGCAGAGCCATCTCCCCTGCTGTCCCTGTGTGCCAGGCTGGCCTGTCCCATGTCCCACCCTGAGCCACCCCAATGGCCACCTGCCCACACGTGACAATGACTGCAGTGACCAGTGTCTGCTGGAAAACAGCCTCTTTGGCAGGCTGGGAGGTTTTCCTGCTCTGTGTAAGCCTGACAGACTCTCTACAGAAGTTAAAAGGGATAGCATTAAAGAAAAAGAACTTAAACAACCCCAGAGTGGAGGGCCTGTAATTTATTTACTCCCCTCAATGAATGCTGGTTGCAAATCACTGTATAAAAATAACTCCTTTCTCCAACTTTTGATCTCTGATATTCCTGTATTTCCCTGGGGAAAATGTAAATCTATGAACTTATTACTAATGTTTCCTGTCCCTGACAGTGGAGCCAGTTGATATTTTACTTGAGAAGCTGGAGAGAGAGAAAAAAAAAAAAAGTAGCATAAACTTAATGACTGCAGACTGTTTCCAATCTTAGTTTCACTTTTTAGATGTAGTTTCCATCTTACAACAGGGAGAGGGAGATTTTTAAATAAAACATGATTTAACTTTAGCCAAACTTCCTCCTAGTGTTTATGCTTTTGGCTCGGGGTTTGATCCAGTTAAAGCTGGTTCCCTTTGAAGCAGCCCCGGCTCATCACTGCACCATCAGCAGGGTTTGGAAATGGTCTGTTCCGCTTCTGGAGGTGAATTGCCCAGCCCGTGGCTGCCTCTGCCCCTCCCGTGCCATGTGGGGGTGGGTGATGGTGGCACCTGCACCGCCGGGCATCCCTCAGCACTGCTGCAGTGCCCAGCTGGCCACCAAAACAGCCCCATGGCCCTGCAGCCCCAGCCACGGCCCTTTTGTAGCCCCTGCAGGAGTGGCCAGCGGAAAAGTGCAGGGCAGCAACTACGGGGTCCAAAAAGTGCTTGGGAAGTTTCCAGATTGTCTCATTTTGGTATGTTCCCCCCCAAAACTAGACAAGATTCTGGTTAGCAGCAGCTTGGCTTGGCAGTGCCAGCTCTTTAGCAGGAGCCTTTGCTGCCCAGGTGTAGAAAGATCTCCAAGCTTTAGTTTAGACAGAAACAAAATCCCCGAGATCTCAGCGCAGGAGGAGATAACGCCCTGGCAGCCCCGGCATTGGGAGCCCATTAGCTCCTGTTAAACAGCCCCTCGGGTTCCTCCCTTATCCCGCAGAGCCCGGGATGGCCCAGGGCACCCTCAGCACCTCTCACCCTCTGCCCACCCCGCAGTGCCCCGAGCTCTGTGCTGCCCATCCGGGCAGGGGCTGCGGGGCAGGGGCCAAAGGAGCCGGGGCCAGACCCGACAGCTCCCACTGGAGCACTTCAGACATCAGCCAAAACACGGGGAATAAAAGGAACTTTAATGGGGTCCGAGTTGAGCTGTGCACCCTGGAGGATTGCTGGCTGCCTCTGTGGTGTCAGATAAACAGCTCTGTGACTGCAGTAATGTTTAACATCCCCTCTCATTATCTCTCTGGCATCCCGGGCTCCTGCAGGGATTGCAGCCAGGCCCAGCCACGTCTTCCCCCCAGTCCATCCCTCCAGCTGGGCTGTGGCAGCTCTGGGACAGCCACCCCCGCTCTGGGGCCGTGGTTGGAGGCAGTGGGAAACACCACACTTGTATTTCCATCTCACTTCATCACAGGCACAGCTGGGCACAGAGGCACATCCCAGGTGTGGTCACCTCTGGGGACAGGGACACTGCAGGGACAGGGACAGGGACACTGGAGAGACAGGGACACAGCGGGGACAGGGACAGGGACACTGCAGGAACAGGGACACAGGAGAGACAGGCCCTGGCAGCACCAGCAGCACCCACAGCTCTGCACTGCCCTGCCCCACACCAGCCAAGCTTTCCTCCACTGACCCTTCCATACCAAAACAGCCAAAGAAGAGAAGGAAGAGCCCAGGGCAGGAAAGGGCCCCTCCCCAGCAGCTCTCAGCACACATTTCCTCTGCTGAGTGGCCACAGGGCTCAGTGGACAGTGGGGCCATCTCCATCTCTGGCTCCTGTTCTCATTTTCCCACTTTGATATCTGGTGGTGCATGAAGCGCATCAGCTCCCAGGGCCCTTTTACCATTTCCACCTGGACCTGCAGCAGGAATGGCCAGAGAGGCGCCTCTTCCAAGGCTGCAGGGTTGTGATAGCACCACATATGGGCTCATTCCCCAACCGTGGAATTCCCTCCGAGGCCATAAAATGAGCTGGGAGCCTGACAGCATCAGTTTGGGATGAGGGTGCGATTTCCCTGAAAGGTGTTGGACAATGGGAGGTGTCCTTGCAGGGAAAGGCCTGGCTACTGAGGAACAAAAGCTACAATTCCCGTCCTGGCTCGCAGCTGCTGGCGACAGGAGCAGAGGGACCGGGCTTTGCGGGAGGCCTGGCTTGTTTGGGCTGACACAAATCGAGACTTTTTGCTGGTCACTTATTGGTCACTTGGAGGGTTTCACAGGCACCTCCCCTTCAACTCCCGAGGGGCACAGGGCATCTGAGAGATTTTCTGATTCTCCCAGCTGAAATGCTGCCCGTGCAGGCGGGGCTGGGAGCGGTGGGTGAGCAGGGACCCCAGGGCACCGCGGGCTCCGGGCAGGGCACAGCCCCGACCCCACACAGCCCTGGAGACTGGTGCTGACTGAGTCACAGAGCTGGAAAGTTTCCTACATACCAGTGCTAGCAGGAATGTTATTTACTGAGCGAGGAGAGGTCTGAGAGCGCGGAGAGGCTCTGGCCCGGCTCTTCCCCTTGTATGGATGTGCCCGGTGTTACTCAGCAGGATGCGGCACAGACGGAGGCACCGGCGCCGCCGATGGCTCTGCTCAAGGGGARTTGGGTGTGGGACGGGGCCCCTCCTGCCCCCCAGCGCAGAAAAAACACCCCTCACCTGCCCCTGACTGTCCAGGGCTGCTCCCGGGATCGCCTCGGCTCAGCAAGGCTTTGGACAAGCGAGGGGACACGGGTGGGATGTGACCGCCAGCACATGGCCCTGGGGATGCACCAGGCAGGGGAGGCTGCCTTCCCTGCGAGCAGGATGAGGGGCATCACACTGAAAAGAAACTCAAACCCACCCTTTCCCTTAAAAAGCCTCGTTCAGCTTAAAGAAAATATTTGTATAAAAGTGGGATTTCACTTCCCATTGGTATTTTGACGTTTGTTGGAAGCTGACAGTGAGCATGTTCAAAGGGAAGCGCTGTTTCCCGAAGCCGTGGACTTTTCCCAGCCCCAGCGCGGCCCCGGGGAATCCCTCCCGTGTCCCCCCTGCGCCGGGGATGCCCGAAGGTGGGGGATGCCCGCAGATGAGGGATGCCCGAGGTGGAGATGCCCGAAGGTGGGGATGCCCGAGATGGGGATGCCCGAAGGTGGGGGATGCCCGAGATGGGGATGCCCGAAGGTGGGGGATGCCGCAGATGAGGGATGCCCGCAGGTGGGAGATGCCCGAAGGTGGGAGATGCCCGCAGATGAGGGATGCCCGAAGGTGGGGGATGCCCGAAGGTGGGGGATGCCCGAAGGTGGGGGATGCCCGAGATGGGGGATGCCCGAAGGTGGGGGATGCCCGCAGATGAGGGATGCCCGAAGGTGGGGGATGCCCGAAGGTGGGGGATGCCCGCAGATGGGGGATGCCCGAAGGTGGGGGATGCCCGCAGATGAGGGATGCCCGAAGGTGGGGGATGCCCGCAGATGGGGGATGCCCGAAGGTGGGGAATATCCACCGCCCCCAGGCTCCTTCCTCCCGCTCAGGGTGATTATTGCTCACACCGCGGTGGATTCTCCTGAGTCACGGCCACATCCCAAGGCCCTGCTCCTCTCCCCGAGGGCTTCAAAGGTTTGGCAAACAGGAATAGGTGCAGCCCAGAGCTGAGTCAACAGAGTCTCCTGTGCCGGGGGGGGGACGGGCACGGGCGGTGCAGGTCCAGTCGCCCTAAATGCAGGCCGGGCTGTCCTGGCTGGTGTCCACCGTGCACGGACAGGCAATTAAACACAGGCGCTTTTCCTTTCCTGCATCCAAACCCTGTTGTTTCCCCCCGCTTGGATTCTCTCTCTGCTTTCCCTGCACCACGGTCCCTGAGCTCTGATATTCCTGGAGCAGCCCCAGCCGGCACCGGCAGAGGGAAGGGAGAAGCGCTGCAGTTATTGCTGACGGGAGGCACTGTGAGGGTGGCTGAGCAGATGCGAGCGTGTTTCCCGGCGGTGACGGGCCGGGGAAGTTCAGCGTGACTCATGTGCTTCCCCCGGCTCTGAATCGCGGCATTGTGCTGAGAAATCACCAGCACTCTGGCACCGTCCTGCGCAGCACCATCCCTCCATCCGCACCAGCGGAGCCCCGAGGGAGCGCCCTGCGGGGGAAAGCAGCGGATCCTCGGGAGCACCGGGCTGGGCGCTCCCCGAGCGCTGGGGCAGCTCAGCCACCTCAGAGCTCTCCACCAGCTACTTTAAAATGCCTCTCTTTTCCTTGGCATCCTGGGAAGCAAACACGCGGCACAGGCAGCCGTGCGTACGTGTGCTCCCTCAGCAAACAGTCGGGAAAAAAGGAGCCGAGAGGAGCCAAGAGGAGCCTTCTCGCGGCGCCCCTCTGCCAGCGCCACACCTCCCGCGTGCCGAGTACACAGTTTATTTTCCTTCCCATTAAAGTCTCCGCAGCAGCCCGGCTCTGGGAAGCTCAATTTATGCGCAGAGCCCTGGGTATATTATTGCTAGCGGGAACAGAGCGGGGCAGTCAGCGCCGAGGCGGCCCCGGCAGCCGAACAAGCCGCTCTTTGGTTTCGCGGCGGCAGCTCCGAGCGGGGACGGGAAGTCCCCGTGCAGACAGAAAGTCTGGGGCTCCAACGATGCCGCGGCCACCGCGGGGCCGAGGGGGGCTCGGGGGCTGCAGCCCCGCCGGGCAGACCGAGGGAAGGGGGCTGATCCCGGCTGGAGCCTCAGGCAGCTCCTGCGCATCCCGGGGTGACGCTGGAGCCCTCCGCGCCCCCGAGCTGGAGTCACTCCCTGGTCAGCTGGGCACAGCACAGCACAGAGAAAAATCTGGGAGGCTCAGAGGGAGGAGGGATGAGGGAAAGGCTCTGAGCACCCCCAAAGCATGGCCTGTCCCAGTGAATGCCCCGGGGAGCAGGAGGACGGGGAGCACAGGACAGATCCATGCACGGGGCATTCCCAGCATCGTGCCAGATGTTTTCCAGCTGTTTCTGTGTGCCTGAGCTGGCTGCTCCAGTACTGGCTGTACTTTCCCCAGCAGGGCTGGTGCAGTGCAGGGAACAGCCGTGCCCACGCTCTGCCAGCAGATCCCACCTGGCCTCCACCTCCTCCTGCCCATTCCTCTCCTACACCCGCTCTGTGTGACCTCAGCAGGCCAACTCCCAAATGCCTGGCGTGAGCAGGAGGTGACCTGCCATCCCACAGCTGGTTTTTCCTTCTCTGCAAGGTTACAATAGCTCCTTGTTCCCCTGCACCCGCTCCTCTCCTGTATCACATCCTACATGACCGCTTTGCAGTGACCTCATCTCTCTTATTTTCCGTGCCTCCTGCTGGATCCAAGGCCACACTCTGTGTCCCAGCCTGTCCCACACCATCTCCTGGGGCTGCAGGATGCCAGGGGGTCTCTGAGCGCTGTCCTGCCCCCCTGGCCCCAGCACCCACAGGGACCCACACATCCAGAGTGTGACATGGGGAGCTTTGCAATTGTGCCTAAAGGGACATCTGTGAAATCCATTTGATGCTTTTCCCTGGATTTTTAACCCCTTTATTCCCACCTAGGCTGAGTCTGCCCCTCCCAGCTCTGGCCTTTCCTCTGGGGCACGCGGTGACTCTGTAAAGTGCTGCCCCATGAGGGACCTCACCTCAAATGTGTTTGGTGTCAGACACCTCTTCATAAATGCCTTGGAAATCCAACATCAAGGCTGCTTGCTGCCCCTGCACATGGGAATTCTCTTTCCCAGGAGGTTCAGCACAGCTTGGTATCTCAATGTTGTTTTGGCATCTCAGCATGGCCCATTTCCAGGGTGCAAAGTTTATTTCTTCTTGGGAACCTTTCCTGTGCCCTTTGTGCCTCTGCCTCCTGTCTCTTTCATGTGGTGTTCACAAGAGCCTGGTTTGCATGAAACAGGGGAAATCACCAAAGGCTTTCATCCCCTGGGGCCTGGGACCTTCACACACCTCTGGGCTGTGGTGAGCCAGAAGAAAACATTTGTGGTGGCCAAGGGCTGGTGAGAAACCAAGAGAGATGTCCACTTGTGGCTTTGTTCATCCAGCCCAGAGAAGGGACTGCCCAGCTGTGCTGCAGGGCTGAGCTTTACACCAGTCCAGTCCATATACGGGCTCAGGGTCAGGACTCTCCTCTTTCTCTGCCCCACTCAGACATCACCTGGGAGGGAAGGTCTGGGCTGCCACAAGGGCAGGACACAGCAGAGCGGACAGAACAGAACAGAACAGAACAGAACAGAACAGAACAGAACAGCAGTGCTACCCCAAAAACTGCACTCCAGCTCTGTGCCAGGGGAGCTCCAGGGCAGCAGGAACTCGCTGGGGAGATGCTCTATGGAACCCCCTCCCAACCTCTGTGCCGTGAGTCACAACCTCAGTGATGTCACAGCAGTGTCCCTGTGTCACCAGGGGAGGCAAACGTGGGGTCTTTTCTGTGTTTCCCTGGTTAATTATTCTGAGACTTTCATATTTAAAACCACGAGGCCTTGAGAGCCGCGCAGGCAGTGGGGGGTCCCCCGTGCCCCCACCTTTTGTTCCTCAGCCGGTGCTGGTGCTGGTCTGGCGCCCGCTGGTGCAGCCAGAGGCCGGGGGATGCTGAGCTGTGGGCGCCAGCCTTGGAGCAGGGTGGCAAAACCTGCGAGCACCAGCATGAGCTCACGTCTGCCGCAGCCGCGCTGCTCAAGTGCCTTAAGTAGGTGTTGAAAATTCCCGAGTTTCTTTCAAGAAGCCCTCGGGCTGGGAGGCCCCGTGACGGCAGTGATTGATGGAGAGCCACGGACAGGGACAGGGGCAGGGACAGGGACTGCACCCTGCCCGAGCACCCCAGTGCTCCAAGGGACCCCGATATCCCCGTGCCCCCCGCCTGCTCCGCTGACCCCAGGCCGCTGCCACCCCAACACCAGCGCGGCAGAGGTGGCCCCGGGTGGCACATTTTGGCACCGAGTTGACGCACCAGGCCCTGCTCCCCATCTCTGCATCCCACAGGTCTCTGAGCACCCACTCTGCTCAGCCTGGCACCTTCACAGCAATACCAGTGACACCAAACACCCACTGCAGCACCCAAGAAGATCGGTAGAGGTTTTGAAAATTTCCCCTTCAAAAGGTGGGGGGAAATGAAATTTCAAGGCTCATTCCCAAGTCTTGTATTAGATCAGCCTTGGTCAGTTCTTCCACCCTCATTCAGACACTTCTGAAATATTTTGTTTTCGCTTTGAACATAGAGAATGTTTTTAAGTGCATTTAATTAGCTTATATTTCATGGGGGAAAAGAAGATCTTTTGGACTTGGAAAAAATGAGATATTTTTACAGAGTTCCAATGGTGGGGGCATATTTCCAAACAGAGAAATGAATCAAAATCCACTTTTCCCCACCATATCTATTGCAGCTTTCTTTCTAAAGGAACACCGTTTCTTTTAAACATTCCTGCTGGCTCTGGTAGCAGTGCTCATCCAAAGCTCCTGCTGCACAGAAGGAGAGGGTAACACCCAAAATTCCCATTTACAGCTGATGCAGGGGCGCAGGGTGGGGGCACTCCTCGCCACAAGGAGCAGGGGATGCTCTCAGCTCCCTGAGCCCGGAGATGCTCCGGGTGCCGGGTGTAGCCAGCCCGGGCAGTGCTTTGCACAGGGGCTGTTACCCGCACTCTCGGGGTTCAGGGATGGTCCCGGGCCGTGTTTTGCACAGGGGCTGTTACCCGCACTCTCGGGGTTCAGGGATGGTCCCGGGCCGTGTTTTGCACAGGGGCTGTTACCCGCACTCTCGGGGCTCAGGGATGGTCCCGGGCTGTGTTTTGCACAGGGGCTGTTACCCGCACTCTCGGGGTTCAGGGATGGTCCCGGGCTGTGTTTTGCACAGGGCTGTTACCCGCACTCTCGGGGTTCAGGGATGGTCCCGGGCCGTGTTTTGCACAGGGGCTGTTACCCGCACTCTCGGGGTTCAGGGATGGTCCCGGGCTGTGTTTTGCACAAGGGCTGTTACCCGCACTCTCGGGGTTCAGGGATGGTCCCGGGCTAGGTTTTGCACAGGGGCTGTTACCCGCACTCTCGGGGTTCAGGGATGGTCCCGGGCTGTGTTTTGCACAGGGGCTGTTACCCGCACTCTCGGGGCTCAGGGATGGTCCCGGGCTGTGTTTTGCACAGGGGCTGTTACCCGCACTCTCGGGGTTCAGGGATGGTCCCGGGCTAGGTTTTGCACAGGGGCTGTTAGCGGGACAGCCCCGGGACCGCTCTTGGCCGCGGAGCGCTCGGGCTGAGCCAGGCGCCGTGGAGGGGGAACAGCCTGCGAGCCAACAGCTCCAGCGCACGGAAACGCGTGGAAAACAGCCCAGAAATCCCGAGGCTTGGCCTGGTGTTGAGAATGACGCTCCCTTGGCACCGTCCCCCAGCACATCGCCGCCTTCCCAGCGGTCTGCGAGGGCAGGGGATGGTGTCACCCTGCGAACCGCGATCCCTCGGTGTGGCAGGAGCTGCAGGTTGCATGTGGGAATGGCCATGTGAAACACCCGGGGAGGGGCTGATCCTGCCTCACACCGCGTCTCACAGGGGCTCTGCACCCGGCATTTCTCACCCTTTGTTTTCCACCTCTCCTGGCCGTGATTCCAGCCCCAGGTGAGAGTCGGGGCTGAGCAGGGGTCCTGACACCTCCCTGGGAGCACATCCACCCCATTCCTGTCCAGCCAAACCCGTCCCCTCGGAGGGGCAGTCACTTGCTGAGGCAGCATCGCATAGGAAGGGTCCGGCCGTGCTTGGTGAATTTGGGAGAGCCCCAGGCACGGAGCCAGCCCAGTGTCACTGCTCAAACACAGTGACCGCAGTGGCACCTGGCAGTGGGTGACGCAGGGGGCACATTCTGAGCCTCCCCTGTCAACCTCAACTACATCAGCAGAGGAACGTGGGGCACCAACCGCAGTTTGATGTGGAGGCCCCTGTCCCTTCTCCTCCCCATCCCCACGTTCGGGTAGGGAGGGCCCAAAGGCCATTTCAGCAGCCACACGCCCGACTGTGCCCATGGGGAGAGCCCCGTGCCCCCATAGCCCGTCCCCCATAGCCCCGTGCCCCCAAAACGCCGTGCCCCTAGCCTGTGCCCCCCAGAGCCCTGTCCCCATAGCCCTGTGCCCCCATAGCCCCGTGCCCCCATAGCCCCGTGCCCCCATAGCCCCATCCCCCCATTGCCCCGTGTCCCCCATGCCCCTGCCCCCATAGCCCCCGTGCCCCCCAGAGCCCGTGCCCCATAGCCCCGTGCCCCCCTGGCACCCTGTGGCTCTCCATCAATCACTGCCGTCACGGGGCCTCCCAGCCCGAGGGCTTCTTGAAAGAAACTCGGGAATTTTCAACACCTACTTAAGGCACTTGAGCAGCGCGGCTGCGGCAGACGTGAGCTCATGCTGGTGCTCGCAGGTTTTGCCACCCTGCTCCAAGGCTGGCGCCCACAGCTCGGCATCCCCCGGCCTCTGGCTGCACCAGCGGGCGCCAGACCAGCACCAGCACCGGCTGAGGAACAAAAGGTGGGGGCACGGGGGACCCCCCACTGCCTGCGCGGCTCTCAAGGCCTCGTGGTTTTAAATATGAAAGTCTCAGAATAATTAACCAGGGAAACACAGAAAAGACCCCATGTTTGCCTCCCTGGTGACACAGGGACACTGCTGTGACATCACTGAGGTTGTGACTCACGGCACAGAGGTTGGGAGGGGTTCCATAGAGCATCTCCCCAGCGGATTCCTGCTGCCCTGGAGCTCCCTGGCACAGAGCTGGAGTGCAGTTTTTGGGGTAGCCTGCTGTTCTGTTCTTGTTCTGTTTCTGTTCTGTTCTGTTCTGTTCTGTCCGCTCTGCTGTGTCCTGCCCTTGTGGCAGCCCAGACCTTCCCTCCCAGGTGATGTCTGAGTGGGGCAGAGAAAGAGGAGAGTCCTGACCCTGAGCCCGTATATGGACTGGACTGGTGTAAAGCTCAGCCCTGCAGCACAGCTGGGCAGTCCCTTCTCTGGGCTGGATGAACAAAGCCACAAGTGGACATCTCTCTTGGTTTCTCACCAGCCCTTGGCCACCACAAATGTTTTCTTCTGGCTCACCACAGCCCAGAGGTGTGTGAAGGTCCCAGGCCCCAGGGGATGAAAGCCTTTGGTGATTTCCCCTGTTTCATGCAAACCAGGCTCTTGTGAACACCACATGAAAGAGACAGGAGGCGGAGGCACAAAGGGCACAGGAAAGGTTCCCAAGAAGAAATAAACTTTGCACCCTGGAAATGGGCCATGCTGAGATGCCAAAACAACATTGAGATACCAAGCTGTGCTGAACCTCCTGGGAAAGAGAATTCCCATGTGCAGGGGCAGCAAGCAGCCTTGATGTTGGATTTCCAAGGCATTTATGAAGAGGTGTCTGACACCAAACACATTTGAGGTGAGGTCCCTCATGGGGCAGCACTTTACAGAGTCACCGCGTGCCCCAGAGGAAAGGCCAGAGCTGGGAGGGGCAGACTCAGCCTAGGTGGGAATAAAGGGGTTAAAAATCCAGGGAAAAGCATCAAATGGATTTCACAGATGTCCCTTTAGGCACAATTGCAAAGCTCCCCATGTCACACTCTGGATGTGTGGGTCCCTGTGGGTGCTGGGGCCAGGGGGGCAGGACAGCGCTCAGAGACCCCCTGGCATCCTGCAGCCCCAGGAGATGGCGTGGGACAGGCTGGGACACAGAGTGTGGCCTTGGATCCAGCAGGAGGCACGGAAAATAAGAGAGATGAGGTCACTGCAAAGCGGTCATGTAGGATGTGATACAGGAGAGGAGCGGGTGCAGGGGAACAAGGAGCTATTGTAACCTTGCACAGAAGGAAAAACCAGCTGTGGGATGGCAGGTCACCTCCTGCTCACGCCAGGCATTTGGGAGTTGGCCTGCTGAGGTCACACAGAGCGGGTGTAGGAGAGGAATGGGCAGGAGGAGGTGGAGGCCAGGTGGGATCTGCTGGCAGAGCGTGGGCACGGCTGTTCCCTGCACTGCACCAGCCCTGCTGGGGAAAGTACAGCCAGTACTGGAGCAGCCAGCTCAGGCACACAGAAACAGCTGAAAAACATCTGGCACGATGCGGGAATGCCCCGTGCGTGGATCTGCCCTGTGCCCACCCCGTCCTCCTGCTCCCCAGGGCATTCACTGGGACAGGCCATGCTTTGGGGGTGCTCAGAGCCTTTCCCTCATCCCTCCTCCCTCTGAGCCTCCCAGATTTTTCTCTGTGCTGTGCTGTGCCCAGCTGACCAGGGAGTGACTCCAGCTCGGGGGCGCGGAGGGCTCCAGCGTCACCCCGGGATGCGCAGGAGCTGCCTGAGGCTCCAGCCGGGATCAGCCCCCTTCCCTCGGTCTGCCCGGCGGGGCTGCAGCCCCCGAGCCCCCCTCGGCCCCGCGGTGGCCGCGGCATCGTTGGAGCCCCAGACTTTCTGTCTGCACGGGGACTTCCCGTCCCCGCTCGGCGCTGCCGCCGCGAAACCAAAGAGCGGCTTGTTCGGCTGCCGGGGCCGCCTCGGCGCTGACTGCCCCGCTCTGTTCCCGCTAGCAATAATATACCCAGGGCTCTGCGCATAAATTGAGCTTCCCAGAGCCGGGCTGCTGCGGAGACTTTAATGGGAAGGAAAATAAACTGTGTACTCGGCACGCGGGAGGTGTGGCGCTGGCAGAGGGGCGCCGCGAGAAGGCTCCTCTTGGCTCCTCTCGGCTCCTTTTTTCCCGACTGTTTGCTGAGGGAGCACACGTACGCACGGCTGCCTGTGCCGCGTGTTTGCTTCCCAGGATGCCAAGGAAAAGAGAGGCATTTTAAAGTAGCTGGTGGAGAGCTCTGAGATGGCTGAGCTGCCCCAGCGCTCGGGGAGCGCCCAGCCCGGTGCTCCCGAGGATCCGCTGCTTTCCCCCGCAGGGCGCTCCCTCGGGGCTCCGCTGGTGCGGATGGAGGGATGGTGCTGCGCAGGACGGTGCCAGAGTGCTGGTGATTTCTCAGCACAATGCCGCGATTCAGAGCCGGGGGAAGCACATGAGTCACGCTGAACTTCCCCGGCCCGTCACCGCCGGGAAACACGCTCGCATCTGCTCAGCCACCCTCACAGTGCCTCCCGTCAGCAATAACTGCAGCGCTTCTCCCTTCCCGCTCCCCGGTGCCGGCTGGGGCTGCTCCAGGAATATCAGAGCTCAGGGACCGTGGTGCAGGGAAAGCAGAGAGAGAATCCAAGCGGGGGGAAACAACAGGGTTTGGATGCAGGAAAGGAAAAGCGCCTGTGTTTAATTGCCTGTCCGTGCACGGTGGACACCAGCCAGGACAGCCCGGCCTGCATTTAGGGCGACTGGACCTGCACCGCCCGTGCCCGTCCCCCCCCCGGCACAGGAGACTCTGTTGACTCAGCTCTGGGCTGCACCTATTCCTGTTTGCCAAACCTTTGAAGCCCTCGGGGAGAGGAGCAGGGCCTTGGGATGTGGCCGTGACTCAGGAGAATCCACCGCGGTGTGAGCAATAATCACCCCGAGCGGGAGGAGGGAGCCTGGGGGCGGTGGATATTCCCCACTCTGCGGGCATCCCCCACCTTCGGGCATCCCCCACCTGCGGGCATCTCCCACCTGCGGGCATCCCTCATCTGCGGGCATCCCCCACCTTCGGGCATCCCTCATCTGCGGGCATCCCCCACCTCGGGCATCTCCCACCTGCGGGCATCCCTCATCTGCGGGCATCCCCCACCTTCGGGCATCCCCCACCTTCGGGCATCCCCCATCTGCGGGCATCCCCCACCTTCGGGCATCCCCCACCTGCGGGCATCTCCCACCTCGGGCATCCCTCATCTGCGGGCATCCCCCACCTTCGGGCATCCCTCATCTGCGGGCATCCCCCACCTTCGGGCATCCCCGGCGCAGGGGGGACACGGGAGGGATTCCCCGGGGCCGCGCTGGGGCTGGGAAAACTCCACGGCTTCGGGAAACAGCGCTTCCCTTTGAACATGCTCACTGTCAGCTTCCAACAAACGTCACAAATACCAATGGGAAGTGAAATCCCACTTTTATACAAATATTTTCTTTAAGCTGAACGAGGCTTGTTAAGGGAAAGGGTGGGTTTGAGTTTCTTTTCAGTGTGATGCCCCTCATCCTGCTCGCAGGGAAGGCAGCCTCCCCTGCCTAGTGCATCCCCAGGGCCATGTGCTGGTGCTCACATCCCACCCGTGTCCCCTCGCTTCTCCAAAGCCTTGCTGAGCCGAGGCGATCCCGGGAGCAGCCCTGGACAGTCAGGGGCAGGTGAGGGGTGTTTTTTCTGCGCTGGGGGGCAGGAGGGGCCCCGTCCCACACCCAACTCCCCTTGAGCAGAGCCATCGGCGGCGCCGGTGCCTCCGTCTGTGCCGCATCCTGCTGAGTAACACCGGGCACATCCATACAAGGGGAAGAGCCGGGCCAGAGCCTCTCCGCGCTCTCAGACCTCTCCTCGCTCAGTAAATAACATTCCTGCTAGCACTGGTATGTAGGAAACTTTCCAGCTCTGTGACTCAGTCAGCACCAGTCTCCAGGGCTGTGTGGGGTCGGGGCTGTGCCCTGCCCGGAGCCCGCGGTGCCCTGGGGTCCCTGCTCACCCACCGCTCCCAGCCCCGCCTGCACGGGCAGCATTTCATAAGAAAATCTCTCAGATGTCCTGTGCCCCTCGGGAGCTGAAGGGGAGGTCCCTGTGAAACCCTCCAAGTGACCAAGAAGTGACCAGCAAAAACTCTCGATTTGTGTCAGCCCAAACAAGCCAGGCCTCCCGCAAAGCCCGGTCCCTCTGCTCCTGTCGCCAGCAGCTGCGAGCCAGGACGGGAATTGTAGCTTTTGTTCCTCAGTAGCCAGGCCTTTCCCTGCAAGGACACCTCCCATTGTCCAACACCTTTCAGGGAAATCGCACCCTCATCCCAAACTGATGCTGTCAGGCTCCCAGCTCATTTTATGGCCTCGGAGGGAATTCCAGGTGGGAAGAGCATATTGCCAGAGCCACTCTGACCTTCGAGTCCTGAGACAAAGTGACCATATTGTCCTTACACGAACCGCGGTGCTGTGGTACTGCAGGATGATGACTTGCATGGACTGGCTATGGAGCAGGGTAATGCGCCGGGAGGGTGCCATGCTGTCCTTTGAGACTCGTTCCTGCTCCTCATAGTGCATTCCCCGAGTGATCCTTCCCCCTGCCTCTACCCCGTTTTGTGCTCCGTGGTATTCCTGCATCGTCCCTTGGTGGACCTGCAGTTGCCCATAGTCCCGTGCTTTGCACTTCGCTGCGAGCCTTGGTCCTGCTAGATCTGGCGTTCTGTCCTGCGTGCGAGCCAGGGATAAGTGCACGGTCCGATGCTGCTTATCCCCTAAATCGCCAAGTGCCTGTACAGGCATCAATCATTTTGGTCCTTGGTGTTCGTGTTACCTTCTGTCCTCTCTGTGCCTGTCCGTCGCTGCCCGTTGTTCCCATGCGTGGCTCCCCTGTCCTAGTCGTCCCATGTGCCGTCTTCTGTCCCTGTCCGCATGTCCCTGTTCCCTGTTCCCGTCCCCTCGTCCCTGTCCTGTCATGTCCCTGTCCCCAGAGGTGACCACACCTGGGATGTGTCTCTGTGCCCAGCTGTGCCTGTGATGAAGTGAGATGGAAATACAAGCGTGGTGTTTCCCACTGCCTCCAACCACGGCCCCAAAGCAGGGATGGCTGTCCCAGAGCTGCCACAGCCCAGCTGGAGGGTGGACTGGGGGGAAGACGTGGCTGGGCCTGGCTGCAATCCCTGCAGGAGCCCGGGATGCCAGAGAGATAATGAGAGGGGATGTTAAACATTACTGCAGTCACAGAGCTGTTTATCTGACACCACAGAGGCAGCCAGCAATCCTCCAGGGTGCACAGCTCAACTCGGACCCCATTAAAGTTCCTTTTATTCCCCGTGTTTTGGCTGATGTCTGAAGTGCTCCAGTGGGAGCTGTCGGGTCTGGCCCCGGCTCCTTTGGCCCCTGCCCCGCAGCCCCTGCCCGGATGGGCAGCACAGAGCTCGGGGCACTGCGGGGTGGGCAGAGGGTGGAGAGGTGCTGAGGGTGCCCTGGGCCATCCCGGGCTCTGCGGGATAAGGGAGGAACCCGAGGGGCTGCGGTGTGTTAGACAAGGTAAGTCAAATATGAGGACTTCTGACACCCC
>CM019231.1:14333241-14349757 GCA_009741485.1 Malurus cyaneus samueli | reverse complement strand
GGTTCAGGGATGGTCCCGGGCTGTGTTTTGCACAGGGGCTGTTACCCGCACTCTCGGGGCTCAGGGATGGTCCCGGGCTGTGTTTTGCACAGGGGCTGTTACCCGCACTCTCGGGGTTCAGGGATGGTCCCGGGCTAGGTTTTGCACAGGGGCTGTTAGCGGGACAGCCCCGGGACCGCTCTTGGCCGCGGAGCGCTCGGGCTGAGCCAGGCGCCGTGGAGGGGGAACAGCCTGCGAGCCAACAGCTCCAGCGCACGGAAACGCGTGGAAAACAGCCCAGAAATCCCGAGGCTTGGCCTGGTGTTGAGAATGACGCTCCCTTGGCACCGTCCCCCAGCACATCGCCGCCTTCCCAGCGGTCTGCGAGGGCAGGGGATGGTGTCACCCTGCGAACCGCGATCCCTCGATCCTCGTGTGGCAGGAGGGCAGGTGGGAATGGCCATGTGAAACACCCGGGGAGGGGCTGATCCTGCCTCACACCGCGTCTCACAGGGGCTCTGCACCCGGCATTTCTCACCCTTTGTTTTCCACCTCTCCTGGCCGTGATTCCAGCCCCAGGTGAGAGTCGGGGCTGAGCAGGGGTCCTTGACACCTCCCTGGGAGCACATCCACCCCATTCCTGTCCAGCCAAACCCGTCCCCTCGGAGGGGCAGTCACTTGCTGAGGCAGCATCGCATAGGAAGGGTCCGGCCGTGCTTGGTGAATTTGGGAGAGCCCCAGGCACGGAGCCAGCCCAGTGTCACTGCTCAAACACAGTGACCGCAGTGGCACCTGGCAGTGGGTGACGCAGGGGGCACATTCTGAGCCTCCCCTGTCAACCTCAACTACATCAGCAGAGGAACGTGGGGCACCAACCGCAGTTTGATGTGGAGGCCCCTGTCCCTTCTCCTCCCCATCCCCACGTTCGGGTAGGGAGGGCCCAAAGGCCATTTCAGCAGCCACACGCCCGACTGTGCCCATGGGGAGAGCCCCGTGCCCCCCATAGCCGTCCCCCATAGCCGTGCCCCAAAACGCCGTGCCCCATAGCCCTGTGCCCCGGCCCTGTCCCCATAGCCCTGTGCCCCATAGCCCCTGCCCATAGCCCCGTGCCCCCATAGCCCCCCCCATAGCGTCCCCATAGCCCCCCTGCCCCATAGCCGTGCCCCCAGAGCCCGTGCCCCCATAGCCCCGTGCCCCCCTGGCACCCTGTGTCCCGGTGTGGGTGAGGGAGCAGAGCAGCGCAGGGATCACGGGCACTGCTGGACCCGTGCCGGGCGTGTCGGCTCGCGGTGTGACCAGCAGAGATGCCCTGCTGGCGGCTGCACAGGGACAGGTCAAAATGTGCGAATTGATTAGGGGAAGGGATGGATTCACCCTCTGAGGACCCTCCCATGTTTGCTGGTCGAGATAAACATCCCAATAAACACGGGCTGATACAATTATCGCATGCGGGGAGACACCAGCCTGTCTCCCTCCTGCCTGGGGAGACGGAGTGGCAGTGGCTGGGGGTGCGGGGCCTTGGGGACCTGCGGATCACCCTCCCTGCCGCCCTGTTAATATCCAAAGTGGCTGTGATAAGAAGCAGTTGCTGGGGCCGCAGGTGGGAAGGTGTCAAGTCGTACACACGGAGCTATAAACAGTGCGTGCCCATAAACCAGATCAAAGCACACAGAGTTTATTTTCAGAAGGTCTGCTTCCTCCGCAGAGCCTGCAGACAAAGAGCTTTTGGGGGAAGGGGGGAAGGAGGGGAGGAAAAAGGGGGAGAGCCGGAGGAGGGGAAAGGATCGAGTCAGCAGTGCCGGTTCTGTGGGTGGATCTCACTCTCAGCAGCGGGAGCAGTGCCCTGAGGGATGTTGCTGGATCCAGCAGGTTCAGTGTGAGAGCAGATGGTGCCGAGGGTGTGGGGATGGCTCTGGGAACTTGCTGCGGTGTCCCTGGAGCTGCTGTGCCCCAGGGGAGCAGGGCTGTGTCCCCCAGGGCACACCGGACTGGGCAGCCCGGACAGGCTGCTCCGGCCGCCTGCAGCACCTGAGCCCTAAGTCACAAGCCCTTAAGCAAATATTGTGAAACAGTGCTGGTTTGCAGAGCCTGCCCCACCCTCCAGCCCCCAAATCACGGGGCTGAGCCAGCGGAGGCTCGGGGGGAAGCGGGTGCCCACCTGCTCCTCGCCATGGCCGGCGAGCTCGTGGTCTGTGCAGGCAGGAGGAGAGGAAATCCAAGAGGGGGAAGGTTTGCCGGCAATCGGAGCTCAAGAGGTCAGAGAGCAGATGTTGCGGCTGTAACGAGTGCGTGTTGGCTCGGAGGCAGCGGCTGGATCCTGCGCTGCCAGGGCTCACCTCGCGCATTTATTTAGGCTGAAAATCCCCACTCCTTCCACGCTGACCGGCTCTGGAATGAACCAGATGAAGCTGAGACCCCGGACTTGTTCAATTTGGGTTTTAGATAAAAACAGCCCCTCTGGTTCTCCTGGGGTGAGGTGTGCTGGCCCTTGCCTTGCAGGGCTCTCATGTGCCTTGGGTTTAACCGCAGCAATTAAATGCCTCGATTTTTCCAGGACTGCTTTTCCTGCAGCCCCCAGCAGCTTCCCGAGCCTGTCCTCGGGGTGAAGGGAGAGTTCGGGGTTCACTTTCCCCGGGAAGGCGGCAGCACCTGCTGCTGTGCTGGCCGTTACCTTTCCATTCACAACCGCGGCGAGGGAAACACATTGTATGGCCTTCAAGGGAAATTTCACTCTGGTTTGCACAAATATTTATCCCACCTGTTTCCTGCCCGGGCCGGCGCTGGGCTCGGAGGACGCGGTGGGTCACAGGCAGCCGGGCGGAGGAAGCGGTGGGGAAGCGGCTGCTTCTCACACAAAGCCCTTTGCTCTGCAGGGCCGTGCGCTGTGCTGCAATCGCTCCTCTGTGCCGGAGGATATCTGCAGGGTGTCCTTCTGCAGGGGAAGGACAGGGCGAGGGCGCGGGGCACTGCATCTCTCAGCTGCACAACTAAAATCCCCCGACTCGTCTTTTTTTCACCCACGCTGAAGCATCTCTGGGGCAAAGTGACCAGACCGGGAAACCATCGTGTGTTTCTGACAGGGTGTCGCTAATGGCTGTCACCAGTTCGCTTTTAAATGTCCCTGTTCCTCAATTTTGAAGGGGCTCTTCTCTGAGCTGAAATGGCTCGGATTGGAATGGCTGCAAGGCAGCCCAGCCCGGATCCCCTTCCCTGCCCATGGTGCGCTCGGGCAGCAGCACGGGTGGGTGGCACTGACACCAGCAGCCCTCGGTTTGTGTGGCACAGCCCTCGGTCTGGGTGGCACAGACTCGGTCTGGGTGGCACTGGGAGCCGCAGGTCCCTGGCACGGAGCAGCAGGGGATGGCGCGGCACCGGAGCCGCCGGTGCTCGGGCAGGCGCCGCATCCCCGTCAGCCGCGGGCACCGCCCTGCTCAGGAAATCCCTGGCCACGGAGCGGGCGCCGGCAAGGACGGCCGTGCTATTCTTACCCTCGCCCCTCGCCTCCCTCCCGGCTGCGGGAGACAGGATACGGGCTGGATGGCTCCGACTGAGCCCCGAGCACCGTCCGGGCAGCGAACGCGTCAGGAGCTTGGCTCTGGGGTGTCCGCCCAATCCCACCCCTAAAATTAGCACGAGCATCCCACGGGCAGCTGTTCCCAGCATTGTCCCGGCTCCCTCCGGGGGGCTGCTGCAGCCCTTCCCCTCCTCCAATGCCCCCCATGATCGCTCCTCTTTGCCCAGCCAGCCCGTGATTCATGCGCACAGCTCATGAGTGTCCCTGGAAAGCCCCGAGGGCTGCTCAGGGACTCATCTGCGCGGTGACACTGTCGCCTGTAGCCGGGGCACCTGCCCCGGGGCCGCATTGTCACCTTCCTGCGCCCACGCCATCGCAGCTTCACCCCGCAAAGCCGTGCCAGCCGGAGGCACCGTGCCGGGCGGAATGCTGGCAGGAAGGGTTTGACTCATGCTGGAGTTAATGAAAACAAAACTCTGCAAATAAATAGCATTCGCACCGTTTCCTCAGCGGAACGGCCCCGTTTCCTATGCCGGTGCTCCTCCGGGTGTTCCACCTCCAGGGACTGAGCCTGCAGCCTGGAACTGCCTCTGGCGCCAGGGCTGTGCCAACGAAAGCCCTTTCCGATTTATTCTCGGCTGAAGAGGGTGAAGCGGCTGTGCTGGAGTCCCTGTGCTCCCTCGCTGTGAGCAGCCCCCAGACCCGAAGGGTTTCATCACAAACCGAACCCCAGCCTGGCCTGATATTCTGGCACCTCCAGCCACGCTCTGTGCAAACCTGGATCCATTCGGGACTGGCCTGAGCTGAGCTTGGAGTGAGCACGGACTGTTCCTTGGGCAAACATTTTGATTTTTAGTTGGACGGGTTTTACAGGTGGATCCCTGCTGCCGTGGCTGTGTCCCCATGGCTGTGGCCGAGCTCTGCTCCACAGCGTTCACACCCAGGGCCTCTCGCTGCCCGCGCTGGGCTCTGCCGGTCCCGCCGGGCTCCGGTCCCTTGGCAGCCCGGGATCCGTGACCGCAGCTCCGGTGCGAGCGGGCGGGGCTGGGCGATGCTCCCAGGGCCTTGTGGCAGGGCCGGCAGCTCCACACCCTCAGCGGGATGCTGCTTTTACCCCGTGGATAGAGAACAGAAACCAGGATTGAGTGTCAGCTTTTCCCATCCTTGGCCCTAATTTCCCAGGTAACTTATTAACCACCTAGGCCAGACGGTATGAGACTGACGGCAGGCATGTCCAGGGTGGGCTGTGGGAGCAGCCTGGCCCAGGCTGGGCTGTCCAGGCTCACTCCAGTCCCTTTTTCTCACCCAGGTGAGCATTCAGGTGACGGGCTGGTGGTTGCAGTGGGTGCGGCCCTATTTTCCAGAGCCCCTGTGCAGGATGCTCGGGGTCAGGGCTGCTCGGAGCCTGTTCCAGGGCTGCAGGGCAGCAGTTCTGGGGTGCAGCAGGGCACAGGGCAGGAAGGCACAGGGCAGCAGGGCAGCAGGGCACAGGGCAGCAGGGCAGCAGGGCAGTGGTCCTGGGGTGCAGCAGCCCCCGGCAGAGGCTGGAGAGCCGCTGGCGTTTCCTGCTGAGGCTGCAGATTCCCGGAGGGAGGAAAGGTCGTGGCGCTGGGGCTGTCCTAGCTCCCGCCGCCGCAGCTTCCTCTGGCTGCTGCCCAGGCTGTGCAAGGTGCACCCAAAGCTGGCACCGGCGCTGCTCCCCGGCCCCTCACCCAGAGCATCCCACCCAGGCCCGCAGCGGCTCTGATTCTCTCGTGGGCCATTCGGGTGCTGGCCAGGGCTGCTCACTCGCTGGGCCGGACGCGGGTCCCTCCCGGCTTCTCCGGTGACACAGAGCCCGGCGGTGACACAGAGCAGTCACTTCCCTTCGCCCCCCCCTCTGTCCTTCGTTAAGCTCCTCGAGCACTGTTTGCACTGCGCTCCTCAGCGGGGGGAGCGGGGCCAGGGCTGGAGGTGATGAACGATGAGGGGATCAGGTCCCCACGGGGCACCGCAGGGCCGCTCTCTCCTCCTTCCTGGGCTGCCACTTGGATCAAATTGAATTTTGTGTCATCAAATGGCCCCGTCCCTGCGATGTACTGCATTCACAATACAATGGATTCAGCACATCACTGAATGGAAAATGTGAAGCAGAAGTAATTAGCACAGTTCTTGGTATAAAAATTGAAGCAAAATTAACCAAAACAATCATGTGGAAATGAAACTTTGAAGCTTTTAAAAAAAATCAGGCGCAGACTTCATTGTGCCAAACCCCCCATTAACATGAGTCATTTCAACTCTCCCGCAGGGAAAAAGCACCAAAATGATGAAGAATTTCATTTCTGGCTGCCCAGGAAGGCAGGTGGCTCCCGGCACCCCAGAGGTGCCCTCAAAGCCCCGGGGATGCTCGTTTGGTACCGAGGGAGAAGAAACCAACCCAGGTGAGATCTGCTGCTGTCCCTTATCAGCCCTGGCCAGTGATTGAATCAACCGCAGGATTTTCCTGTGCTTCCAGCTACTGAACTTCCCCGGAGGGCAATTTACTCCCCAAATCCGTTTGTGTCATAGGTTTTAATTCTAATTTTATAGGAGATTACAGTAAAGCAGGGGTTGATTGTCCCTCGTGGTGTGTGCAGGGGCTGCCACGGGACCCCTGGGTACAGCTGGGGCTGGCAGGAGGGTTTTTGTCCCCTCTGGTGTCCCCTCCCTTGGCAGAGCCATCAGCCAGGAGCCCCTCCTCCTGCAAACCAGGGGTTGAACGATCTGGGCAGGGGAGGGCTGAGGGGGGAGGGACGAGAGGGGAGGGCTCCCAGGCTGTGGAAGACCCCATCCCCTCTCCAGACAGGGAAACTGAGGCACGGTGAGCCTGTGCCAGGAGCTGGCCTGGGACCACATTGCTGCCCCCAGGAGCGCTTCAGCTCCAGCTTCCGGGGGGAGAAATGGAGTCAGCTGAGCTTCTCCAGCACTCAGAATGTGTTTACTTTGGCTCCAGGTTAATATATGTGGGTTTACTCATCTGATAGAGAGATCAGTGGGCAGAGCTGGCCCTGGACAGAGATGGGGAGGGACTCGCCTGCCCCTCGGGCTGGTGGCCACGGCCGCGCTCAGCGCTGTGCCCACCCAGCCACTCTCCGGCGGGGATGGAGGTGGCAGTGGGAGCATCGGGCACAGCCCCGCAGCTCCAGCCCGCCTTCCCCGAGCTCCGAGCGTGTTTCCCGCACAGCCCGGCGGGTTCGGGCCCGGCATCACCTCCACCCTCCCTCATCCCCGCCACCACACACGCTGCCTTTCGCTCTCCCCCTGCTCTCCCTTGGCAGATCGTTTGCTGACGTCTGGTAACCGAAAAGCAGGTTGATTTGAATTTTCCATGGATGGCTCAGAGGCACGGATAATTCATTATTCACACCTCTCTAATTAAGTGGCTGCCCAGCAGGAGAGGCAAGGCTGAGAGCAGTCACATGTCCCCTGGCCAGAGCAGGTCAGCAGGGTCCAATGTGGCTCGAATTTGGGCCGTGGTGGCGCTCACCCTTTGCCACACAGAGCACACAGGACTGCTTTGATAAGCGACATCCTGGGGCTGGAACGTGTGAGAGCAGTGCAGAGGGAAGGGCAGCAGCCTTTTGGGAGTGTTTTTCCAAAACTGGAGCCCAACTCAAAGTCCTGCCAGAGCCTTTCTGCTCCCGAGGAAGGGCTGGACACAGCAGCAGCGACTCGGAGCTGTGCAGTCGCTCCTTGGACGCAGAAGGAGCTCGCAGCCAGCTCACACTGTTGGGGTTCACACTCGCTGGGTTCACTCGCTGGGGTTCTCTCACTGGGTTCACACTCGCTGGGTTCCCTCGCTGCGTTCACACTCGCTGCCTGTGGCACCGGGGCTGGTCCTGCCGATGTCGCGGTCACTGCTGGCGCTGCACGGGCCCATTCCAGCCGGGACGGGCGCAGCGGATGGAGGGATGGTGCGAACAGGAGGCACTGGAGCGGGACAGGCACGGGGGATGGAGCGGGCGCGGTGACGGGAGGAGCGGGGGATGGAGCGGGACAGGAGCACGGGATGGAGCGGGACAGGCGCAGGGGATGGAGTGGGACAGGAGCAGGGGATGGAGCGGGACAGGCACGGGGGATGGAGCGGGTCAGGAGCGGGGGATGGAGCGGGACAGGCACGGGGGATGGAGCGGGTCAGGAGCGGGGATGGAGCGGGAAGGCACGGGGGACTCAGGAGCGGGGGATGGAGCCGAGGTGGGGCACGGAGGCAGGAGGCAAGGAGGGCAGTGGAGGCAGGGGGGATGAGGACAGGGATGGATGACGCAGGGGATGGAGCGGGACAGGCCGTGACGGTCAGGAGGATGGAGCGGGACAGGACGGTCGGACAGGGCGGATGGAGCGGGACTGCAGGGGAGCGACAGGGGGGATGGAGCGGGACAGGAGCACGGGATGGAGCTCGAGACAGGAGCAGGGGATGGAGCGGGACAGGAGCAGGGGATGGAGGGGACAGGAGCAGGGGATGGAGTGGGACAGGAGCAGGGGATGGAGCGGGACAGGCGCAGGGGATGGAGTGGGACAGGAGCAGGGGATGGAGTGCGGCGCAGGGATGGACGAAGGCACGGGGGATGGAGCGGGTCAGGAGCGGGGGATGGAGCGGGACAGGGCACGGGGATGGAGCGGGTCAGGAGCGGGGGATGGAGCGGGACAGGAGGCGGGATGGAGCGGGTCAGGAGCGGGGGATGGAGCGGGACAGGCGCAGGGGATGGAGCGGGACAGGCACGGGGGATGGAGCGGGTCAGGAGCGGGGGATGGAGCGGGACAGGCACGGGGGATGGAGCGGGTCAGGAGCGGGGGATGGAGCGGGACAGGAGCACGGGATGGAGCGGGACAGGAGCAGGGGATGGAGCGGGACAGGAGCACGGGATGGAGCGAGACAGGAGCAGGGGATGGAGCGGGACAGGAGCAGGGGATGGAGCGGGACAGGAGCAGGGGATGGAGTGGGACAGGAGCAGGGGATGGAGCGGGTCAGGAGCAGGGGATGGAGCGGGACAGGAGCAGGGGATGGAGCGGGACAGGCACGGGGGATGGAGCGGGACAGGCGCAGGGGATGGAGTGGGACAGGAGCAGCGGATGGAGGGAGGTCGAGGACGGAGGGCATGGAGCGGGACAGGCACAGGGGGATGGAGCGGGACAGGAGCGGGGGATGGAGCGGGACAGGCGCAGGGATGGAGCGGGACAGGACAGGGGATGGAGCGGGACAGGAGCAGGGGATGGAGCGGGACAGGGCAGGGGATGGAGCTGGGACAGGAGCAGGGGATGGAGCGGGACAGGCGCAGGGGATGGATGAGCTGCAGCGCTCCGTTCCCCCGAGCATCCCGAGGCGCCGGCCGCGGGCTCCGGGCGGGTGCGGGGGGAGGACGCGCCTTCCCAGCGCCGCTGGGATGATGAGAACTCCAAATGCAGGCGGTGGGCTGCTCTCGGCAGGCAGCTCCGCGCCGCCGAGGCAGCCAGGGCCATTTTAATCATTTCCAGATTTGTGTGGGAGGTCAGGGCCCTGGGGTGCTGCTCCATGTCAGTTTTATAAACACGGCAGTTTTTCCAGATGGTCGCTGGCTCCAGCCTGGCTAGCAGGTTGATTGGGCCAGACCAAAATAACAACAGGTGGAGAACAGGCCATGACTGCCTGACGCTATCTCCTTTTTCCATCTATTCCCCAAATGATTTTTTTCTTTGCAGAAAACAATTAAGTTTTGCAGGGGCGGGAGCAGCGCCGGGCTGTGAGCTGAGGCCCCACACCTTCAGTGCGTGTGTGAGAGCAGCATCTGCCCGGGCTGGTGGGGCCAGGGCTGGGCTGGGTCCCTGCCCATCGCTGGCACGATGGCAGCACCGCTGGCTCACCAGGGCACAGCTGCCCGGGCACAGCTCGGGCACCGAGACATCTCCGAGCCAAAGGGATGGAAAAACCACGGCCCTTCCCGCAGCGGATGGAGCTGCTCTCACACAGAGAGCTCTTTCACATTCCCACTCGCCTTCGTGCTAATGTCCCCCACAGGCCAAACCTTCCCACAGAGGGATGGGGCTTTAGCCAGGGGTTGTAAACTGATGGTGGGCGTGAATAGAAAAGCTGCGTGTGCAGCCCTGCGAGCCAAGCCCAGCAATGCACCCTCCCTGCATCTGCAGCTCACCCCACACACGAGCACGGGGCTGAGCTGAGCACACACGGACACACAGACACACACAGACACACAGACACACAGACACACAGAACCATGGGGAGCTTTCCAAGGGCTCTCTCTCCACCTCCAGCACCCAAAATCCTCAGCAGCATCCCTTCCTCACTCCATAGCATCAATCTGACATCACACATCTTTATTTCCTAAACTCAGGCCAAACCTTCATTGGCCCAGCCCTGTCACTGTGTGACAGCTGGCTCTGACACCTTTCCTCAGCCTGCCCTGATTCCTTCCATAGGAAGGAATTTACTCCTGCACACCGACTCCAAGGATTGCATTCCCCCTCTGCTAATTGCACAATCCCAAAGTGAATCTGCATCGATGGCCCGCCATGCTGCAATTTAGCATTTAAGTCAGATTTATTCCGTGGCCATTAAAGGATAACAGGCTCCATCCCATGACCAACATAAAGCACGGGCAGGTGAAGGAGCCCAGCTGAAATGCAGCAGGCAGGGGAGCCGCTTGGGCTGGTGCTGGAATTTTGGCCATGGTGATGTGCTCGAGGTGGATCCTGCAGCAGCGATCAGGAATGGGTTTGTTCCTGTGGCACTGGATGTTCCGGGGGCTGGGGTGAGCCCTGCCCCGAGCGGGCAGCAGCCTGTTCTCAGCCCCTCTCCCGCTCTGGGAAAAGGCTGGGGATTAGAAAGGCCTCACCCTGTTTCCACCAGCTCCTAAAATGGAAGTTTGGAGTGCTGGGCAGTGGGTCTGGACAGTTTTACTCCTGCAGGCAGGTAGGCAGCGAATCTGGAAATCCTCTGCGTGGTGGGAGCGGTGGCTGCAGCGCGGGACTCACCTCCCCCAGCCCTTTGTTTAGGAATCCCATTTCTACCATGTCTAAATATGCCCTAATCCTACAAACACTTCCCCTCCAGGAGAAGGAACAGACCTTAGGCTGATTTTTCTCTGCAGCCCTTTGCACACACCTGAAATGCTGGGATGGCTTGAAGGTGTTTCCAGCCCCGTTTGCAGCGGGGAGCTGGAGCTGTTTTGGTGCTGGAGGGAGCCCGGTGTGAGCTGTCACTGTCCCATGCCAGGGGCAGATCAGGGGCATCGGGCACAGTGTGTGCTCACAGTGCCTGGGCACGGTCAGTTTGTCCACATGGCTTTTGGACTCTTCACTGCTGGTGCCAGCACAGCTCCTGCCTGTTCTCCCCTGCTGCAGACGGAGGCAAAAGCACCCCCAGCCCCTCTGGAGTCCTGGAGCCCAGGGAGCTGTGGCCTCACCTCTGCAGGGCACAGCGTGTTTGCCCCGACTCCAGGAGCCCGTGGTGGCTCCTTCTCCTGTTGGCACTGACATCTTCCTAATGCAGACCCCAGAAAGAGCTCGGGCAAATGCTGTGTTTTCAGGTACAAGGAAACTGTTGGTATAAAATCACTGCGTTTCTTTGGAGGGTTTAGAGTTTCTGTAACCAGGCAGGCCACAGCCAGCACTACAGCAGTTCTAGATGAGGAGACAGGCTGTGGATCTCCTCCAGAACAGTGTTGGGTGGAAATTGCATCACTTGGGAAAAAGAAATGGGGCGAAAGGGAAAGGAAAAAACTATTTATTGGCAATAGAGATGGGATAGAAATGGACCCCAAGGCCACACCAAGGCAGGAGCAGCTCGGCACCTTCAGCTGCCACAGTCTGGCATGGGGACAGGAACCAGGGGCACCACGGCACTGTGCCCTGACCCAGAACGGGCACACCAGGGTGACATTGCTGCCTTAGGAGCGCTCCTGCCTGGGCCCTGCCCTCCCAGGGATGTGCCACACTCCAGAGGAGCAGAGCCTTTAGCTTGGTCCTTTCAGACAGTCTCTCCCTGGCATCTACGCTTTATTATCACCTATGCAGACAGCACCTTTCTAAGATTAATGCCCTAAACTGCACACAGACATCCTGGGGATGGCAAGGGGCTCACACACCAGCAGAGGGGTTTGCAAGTGCCGGGATGGAAAAACATCTCGGGCTCCAGGTGAACATCCTGCCGGGGAACCGGGGGTGCTCCTGCACTGGGGCCAGGCTGGGAGGGCACAGACGGTGCAGCTGCACACAGAACAGGGGCACACGCACTGCACACGCGTGTGCTGCACACACAGAACCTGCCCACTGCAGTCCCAGCTGTGCCGTGTCCATGCCATGTGTGTGGCCATGCCATGTCCGTGTCCGTGTCTGTGTCTGTGTCCGTGTCCATGCCATGTCCATGTCCGTGTCCATGTCCGTGCCATGTCCGTGTCTGTCCGTGCCCATGTTCGTGTCCATGTCATGTCCATGTCTGTGTCCATGTCCATGACATGTCCGTGTCCCTGCCCACCCAACACCCAGAGCTTGGTATTTGTGCACACACGCACACACATACATGCGGCACACACACATGTACACACACGCACAGGTCATACAGATGCACACACATGCATGCACACATGCATGCACACACGCACAGGTCACACAGACACACGGGTGCACATCTCCCGTGCTGTTGGGTGCCGAGGGAAGGGAAGGGAAGGGAACAAAGGCCGGGATGGGTGGACAGGCGGGAGGCAGAGGAAGGGCAGCAGAGCCCACACACGGAGCTGCCGGGGCTCCCCTGCGCTGTTCCCAGGCTGCTGCACCGCGTCCCGCACTGCCTGCACCTGGCTGCCATTAAGGATTCAATCAAAAAGGGATCACGAGCCAGATAGAACTAATGCGGAGGAACTTTTTTACACAACAAGCCCCTTTCAGTTTGCTTGTTTGGTTTTATATCTAAGGCTGACTCCGGCAAGTTTGAAAATGAGCAGGGCTCCTGGCTGCGGGGGACACGCCACTTCTCCAGCAGACAGAGGTGGGAGTTCTCCTTTGGTGTTTTAAAAATAGAACTACAAAGACAGGCGGGCGGGATGCTGGCAGCGTGCGGAGCGGGGACAGCGCAGGGCCGAGCCCCAGCCCGGTGCTGGGGACAGAGCGACAGCCGGAGGGTGTCTGTCCCCCAGGGCTGCTCCTCAGCCCCTCTGCTCTTGTTTCCAGGCTGGTGAGGGTCTGGGGCTGCCCAGGATGCCAAGAACAGACAGGCTGGCACACGGGGCGGTGCCCTCAGCAAGGCTCCCTGAGACCTGTCTCGGACCCTTCCCAAAATTGTCCCTGCAGGGCAGAGCACGGCCCGGGGCTCAGCACCGGGCACAGCAGAGCACCGGGCACAGCAGAGCAGGGGCTCAGCACGGGCACAGCAGAGCACCGGGCACAGCAGAGCACGGGCACAGCACGGGGCACAGCAGAGCACGGGCACAGCAGAGCACCGGGCACAGCAGAGCAGGGGCTCAGCACCGGGCACAGCAGGCACCGGGCACACAGCACCGGGCACAGCAGAGCAGGGGCTCAGCACCGGGCACAGCAGAGCACCGGGCACAGCAGAGCACCGGGCACACAGCACGGGGCCAGCACGGGCACAGCAGACACCGGGCACACAGCACCGGGCACAACAGAGCACCGGGCACACAGCACCGGGCACAGCAGAGCACCGGGCACACAGCACGGGGCACAGCAGAGCACCGGGCACACAGCACCGGGCACAACAGAGCACCGGGCACACAGCACCGGGCACAGCAGAGCAGGGGCTCAGCACGGGCACACAGAGCACCGGCAAGCAGAGCACCGGGCACACAGCACGGGGCTCAGCACCGGGCACAGCAGAGCACCGGGCACAGCAGAGCACGGGCACACAGCACGGGGCACAAAGACACCGGGCACACAGCACCGGGCACAACAGAGCACCGGGCACACAGCACGGGGCACAGCAGAGCACCGGGCACACAGCACCGGGCACACAGCACCGGGCACACAGCACCGGGCACAGCAGAGCAGGGGCTCAGCACCGGGCACTCCTGTCGGGGCTCTGCCAGCCTGGGAGAGCGGCTCAGGGGCAGTCCTGGAGCAGTCCTGGGGCAGTCCTGGAGTAGTCCTGGAGCACTCCTGGAGCTCAGGGCTGGCCTGGGCCCCGTGGGCATCACCGGAGGCTGCAGAGCCTTCCTGCAGCTCGGAGGAGTCCCGAGCTGTGTCCCTGAGCTGTGTCCAGCTGGGCTGCAGGGACCGTGCACGGGCCATTCCCGAGGGCACCCGCCGCACTCGCCCTTGCCTGGGACACTCGGGCTTTTAGGGAGGGCTCCAAGGAGCTTTGAATTTAATGCTGGCGTTTACCCTGGGAAGAATTTCCCAAGTAGGTGGAAATTCATGATCTCCCTCAGCCCAAGGATCAAGGAGGAGCAGGGAAGGCACCATCCTCGTGCACTAATATTCCTCCTTTTGGGGATGGTTTTGGATAATTATTCCCCAGACACCGGTATTACTCTTCCTCAGGAATTCTGGCTCGTTTAAAACTTTAGCCAGCATTTGCATGTTATTTTACACCAGCTTTTGGCTCCTGGTGGAGAGGGGACCCGAAGGACCGCAGGGGCTTTTCAGGCTCGGCTCGGGCTCGGGCTCAGCTCTGGTGGGAGGGAGGGAGCTCTCTCGCTCTCTCGCCGGCCAGATGGTTTGTTTTCACTTGGTATCAAACTCGCTGCTTGTCTCGGTGGCTCCCGACAGCTCATCCTCCCACGGCCGCCTCCGGGAGGGCACCGGCGGTGCTGGAGCGTCCCCGCAGCCCAGGGACCCTCCTCAGCCCTTGTTCCCTGGCCCCACGGAGGAACGCGGCTTCCTCGGGATGGTGCCGGCAGAATCCCTCTTGCTGGCCCCAGCCCCTGATGGAGGGAATTAAGGAGCGGATTTGGCTGGGAACAGCCCCCAGGTTCTCTCACAGGGACGGGGGAAGGCAGATGTGCAGCTTTGTCCTAGGAAGGACATTAAAGATCTTGTCCCGGAGAACCCACGGGGTTGGGTTGTGGCCAACGTGACTAAACCTCCTCTTCCTCTCTCCTCACCCTCTGTCTGCCATGTCAGACTTTTTAAAAAGCACCTTTCGTTTTGCAACGCTCTTGCTCAGAGCCTCATTATTCAGGCTGAGCCCGTTTCCTCGGGAGCCCTCATCCCTGCCTGATAAGATAAGCTCCCCAAAGAAAGGTTTTGGGACCCTGACTCACTGGAGAAACCTTCAGCAGTGCATTCACACAGCCTCTAACGCACTCAACTGTTTGATGGGCTTATCAGTGAATTCAAATGTTCATCTATGGTCACTGGAGGCCAGCCCAGATCCAGGAGCGAGGTCATCCCGATCAGTGTTAAGCCTGGAGACTCATCCTATCTGCACCGCCCCACATGTTCACAGCCCTTTCTCCATCCCGTCCCCAGAACCCTCCTGCCCTGGACTCTGGCAGGGACTCACGGAGCCCCTGGAGCCGTTCTGGGCTCTGTTCAGAGGTGAATCCCCGCTGTGCCCGCAGCTCCAGCCCCGGGCAGTGCCGGGGGCTCTGTGCCCCGTGCCCCGGGACAGCTCCGGGCTGTGCTCCCCATCCACGGCACGATCTGGCTCCAGGTTATCACTGCTGCTGCTCTGGCAGGCCGTGTCTGGGGATTTACAGACGGCAATAAATCCCCAGGAGAAGCAGCTGTAAGGTCTCCATCCAAGGACCCCCCAAGAGAAAGCAGGCCCAGACCCCGAATATTTGCCCTGGCCAGCCCCTTGTGAAGGCACCCGTGATTTTCTTTTCCATGTGCAGTGAGCTCTCAGCCCCAAGGATGCCATTTCTGATTGCATCAGCAGGGCTGAGGCAGCTGATACTGGGTGGGGGCAGAAACCCTATTGTCCTGGGTGGGGGCAGAAACCCTATTGTCCTGGGGGGGGGGGAAAAAGGGGAAAAAAGGGGAGGGGAAAATTTCCCAAACAGGGGGGGTCCCAGCTCACCAGGATCCCAAGCAAAGCCCAAATCCCTGGGAAGGAGCGGCTCCCTCGGCAGCGCCGCCGAGCCCGGGCTGAGCATCGGCTTTTGATAAAGGCGCCCTGTCAAACAAGGGCTGAATAAATCATGATGTGTTACCAAGACGCATTACAGCTTTTAAAACAACCACCATGGCATTCTACCCCACGGACTGATGAGTCTGGGGATGCCAGATCCCTGGCGCTCCGCAGCCTTGCTGGAGCCAGCTCACATCTGGAGTGCAGTAAACGTACCCAGAAGCAAGAAAGCAGCTCTGTAAGGGTCAGGAGTACAGAGAGCGGCTGCTGACTCCAGGCGCCACCCCAAAACCCACATGCATTTCCTTGTGTAAACACATGTGGCCAAAAGGCAGCCATGGTCACCTTTCTCCAACGTGAGCCCTATAAAACCGCCAGCAAAGTGAGGAACAATGTCACTATTATTGTTTTAGAGGAATTCCTCCGGAGCAGAAAAGCATAGCCGGGCTGCCGACAAGGGTGTCTTTAAAAGCACGGCTGACAATTGACTCCAGAGCTGAGGGGAGGGAAAAAATCCCCCTGGGGTTGATCATTTGCAGTTGTTGGGGGCTTCCAGAGGCACCCAATAACCTGCTGGTCCTGCTGCCAGAGGCACAGCTGGGCACAGCTGGCACGCAGAGCCCTGACACACTCATCACCCGCTGGGGCCGCTGCCAAAGCATCCACCCCACAGATGGGGTGCTTTGGGGCCAGCCCAGGGGAAACCAGGCTGGGATTTGGATACTGGTGGAAAGCATCCATGGATTCCCTTCTGTCTTAGCAGTGTCAGTGAACTGACTCGCTGAGAGCCAAGCAACTGCTCCCAGAGTCATCCTGGATTTATTGCCAGGACAATAGGGTTTCTGCCCCCACCCAGGACAATAGGATTTCTGCCCCCACCCAGGACAATAGGATTTCTGCCCCCACCCAGGACAATAGGGTTTCTGCTCCCACCCAGGACAATAGGGTTTCTGCCCCACCCAGGACAATAGGGTTTCTGCTCCCAC